>JAEPRD010000106.1:0-110213 GCA_016758985.1 Mucor saturninus
TGTATATAAAGAACCCAATTTATTGTATAATAAAGACATTAGTTTATTTTTGCAATTTGATAATTTTACTTCGTCAAATTTCTTTATTTTTATTCTTAATTCGTTGCTTTATCTCTCGAATTTCTCATTCGGGTAGGTCAATGGAAAGAACGATTGGCCGTAATATAAAAATGATTAAATCCAAGGTAAATGCTGGTGTCAATACTGAAAAATGTTATTGGACGTTTTGCTTTATATGATCACGTAGGCAGCGCAAATATCAATTTGGGAGAGACTTTGAGTCAATTGGAACCTAGACGACGTACAACGATTGACTTTGTTCCACTTGATCCAGATGATAATACCACACCCGAGCTTTGGTCTCATCTGTTCGAATATCCCGTTTTTAACTTTTTTGTGGTGTGTCTGATAGACAGTTTATTTCTGTTCTACAAAGATATTACATGAGAGTATACTCCGTTCACTACGAGTCCGTCAATATAAGTAGTGGTGTGGTTAATGGTGCCGGTCGGGCTTGGTTCAATGATATAGTGTACACCTCCGCTTTTTAAAAGATCATACCAACGAACGAAAAAGTCAATAATTATGTTATGTTCACACCATCCCACCTAAAGTAAGTTTGATTAGGGTCATTATTAAGTCGTACTGATTTTTTTTTTTTTTACCTTTATAGTCATCACAACAATTTAACACGCCAAATTCATGTCCATTCCATCACTTTCTTCTTTAAAACAACGTTCGAGAGCGTACGCGACTCTCTGGTTTTAATTGATGTGGCTGAATCACATGGAGTTGTAGATTACGACAGGCTCATGGTAAAGGTGATCTTGCGTTGTCCAGGCCAGCATGAGTATGTTGTTTATCGTTTCGGTCATAGTGTTTGTAACGTCGGTCTTGTCCGATGCACCTTGGCTGAAAATCATTATAAAGTGATATCACATTATATTTTTACAGAATCGCTTGACTCGAAGTTGGGGAATGCAAGCAATCTTTGAATTACATGAAAAAAACAGAGTATGAAAAAATAAAGCGCTAAAAAATGACGTGTATTTTGATAAAGTATGTGCGGATTAAGCTGAGAATAAAAAAATCTGTCATTGTTCCTAAAAAAGCCCACTTGTTGAGTTGCGTACAAGTTTGGTCGCAAGTTACTTTCAGTTATTTACTTTGCGTACAAATTTGGTTGCAGCAAACAACTTTTTTTTTTTTAAAAAAAAAGTTGGTGACAATTCGTACAAATTTAGTCGCAAAACCACCAACTGTTGTTCGTTTTGCAAACAAATTTGGTTGCAGCAAACAACTGAAAAAAAATGAAAAAAACAAACAAAACCACTTGTTGACAATTCGAACAAATTTGGTTGCAAAACGACTAACAGTTGTACGTTTTACGAACAAATTTGTTTGAGTCAAACAAATAATCCGCCATAGTGAATTAGAATAACATTGAACTTACATGATGCGTGCGCAGTTTGGTAGTGTTATCGCTTTTGTTCACTTTAAAAGTGGCTTAGTAATATTATTTTGGTTATTCTTCTTTGTTTCTTGGTTCTGGGTCTCTCATTTGCGGAATGGCGCGTTCATCTTGTCTGAGAAATGGTGGTTTAGTTGGGTATTGAGTTTGGCGGTGAGAAAAAATGTTTCTAAAAATACTTGGGAAAGGCCGGACAAATAATATTGCGGTGAAATTATCTTTGGTGTTCTAGAAGTTTTCTGGTATTCTTTCTCAGAAGATTCAGTTCGCGTTGTTTTTTCTGCTTTTCCTAAATTGGCATATTGTTAATTATCTTGGGTAGGTTACTCGTGAAATTATCTTCTTTCTCAGTTATACTTATTTTTACTTTTATTTCGTCGCTCTCTCTCATATCTCACTTATATTATTGTTACCTTCCTGTTTTGTTTAATTCCCTTCTTTTTTTTATTTATTCATATTATTTTCATCATAGTTTTCCCGTACCCTTTATTTTATTTTACTCTATTTTTGTATTATTCTCATCGTAGTTTTTCCGTACCCTTTTATTATTTATTCTATTTTTGTATTAGTTATTTTGCTACATAGTTAACAGCTGTCAAAACGTCTATATAAGATTGTTTGATTTACAATAATAAACGTCATCGAATTCTTTCTTTCTGATAAACTTTACTTGTTTTTAAACACTTGTGATTTATCTTAACTTCTTTGCAGATTTCAAAGCTTACTAGTGCAATCCTATATCTTTTTGTCCGTATTCTTTAACAATTAGTCTTACAGTCTCCTTCTTGTTATTCCATACATTTGTTTATTCTTATTATTCCATACAAAGTAAACATAGAGACAACCAGATTCCTTTCAAAGATTGTCAGTACCAGAATGGTAGAGATGCCTACGATGAAAGTACCAAGCAATCCGACCCGCATCATTCTGGTAAACACGGACATCGACATGGATATTCCGGTAGAACTTGAATCAGGCTAAAGAAGGCCAAATAGCAGAAGAGGAAGTTCGTACCACTTACTAAAAACAATACAAGGTCAAAGAAGCGGAAACAATAATAACATCACTTTTATTAAATCAATATCATACCACTCGGGATTACTATCTCTTCGTCTTAAATATTAAACAGGTGCTCAACTTATAAATACATCACCTGTTCATACAATTACTATATTCATTATTACACTATCAATTATCTCAAGTATAAATAACCAACTTTTATCATTAATAAATCATTATCTTTTATTTGACATTAAATACTTCTTTGACTATAATTAACCATTGAGAGTTGAATTATATATACCTTGAAACTTACAAGATTGTCGGTTCTAAACAGAGTCAAGTCGTAGCTAACAGGCCGCCAAAGCTACATGCACGTCCTACCTTTAAGCCTGTTACTCCAGCACGCTACCAGTGACAGCGGCTGTTAAACGTTGTCCTTGGTCCGGCCTGGGCCTATTAAATTTGTTTAGTATAAATACTTTTCGCTTGTCATTTTAATAAAACCCATCTTTGTTCTTGCTCTTAAAACCTCTGTCTAGTGAATAAAGATATATAACCCTATATATCAATTACACAGTTAGTCAAGCAAGAAGAACCTAAAAACAGACTGACAACTGGTAGCACCAGGACGCCTTATCTTAATCTTTTGGTTGAATGTATCAGTACGGATAAATTGATCAAGAAACTTAGAGGAGAGGGTGTTCAACAAGCACAAGTTATTTTAAATAGAACATCTCAAGTCATTCCGGACATTTCAACAAACATCGAGGAGAATTAGTCAAGAAAACTTTAGTTTTATTCAGCAGCAGACTAGGAAGTTTACTAGACAGATTTATTTGACGACAGTTTAATCAGTGGAGGTTATTTTTTACCCACACTTTTTTTTTCTCTTCTATCGTCCTTTTTCTTATTTTTATTTACTTTACTCATTCACCATTTCAACTACAATGGACAACAATAATGTGCAAAATACAAACAACTGTGGTACAGGGGGACAAGAAAGTAGCACCTCTTTCTCACCTTTGGAGAACTGTTTTATGCAGCTTACCGCAGCAACATTAGAAAACCAGAGAATGACACGTGAAATTTTTCTTAACCAATCAACTAGACAAGCCGAAGTCACGGAGCCAGACACGTATGATGGTACGCGTAACGCTAACATTATTGAAGCCGGGACTAGGGGAGTTGAAAAATATGGGGAATTTTTCACGTGGAACCCCGCCACGGTTTACAAGTATGCAGCGACACTTCTTCGTGGCCGAGCTGAACTCTGGCACAGTCAACTCGCTCCTGCGGTCGAAGACTGGAATACGTTTAAGGCTCGGTTGGTAACAGAGTTTAGGCCTACCAATGCTGATCTCATTTACCGTGATCAACTTGCAAGTATTCGTCAAACTTGGGATATGGAGTCCTACGTAAGTGCATTCATGGATATTTGCTTATCCTTTCCTGATCTTACTGATGACGAAAAGTGCGATAAATTTATGAGAGGAGTGGAATCGGATGGTCTTCGAACCGAACTGAGAAACATTGATCGACGAACAAGAACCATTAGCCAATTCTACTCTATTTCAACGAACTATGCCGGCGCTCGTGTATTTGCTACGCAAGGTCACCAAAAAGTACCATCATCATCTCATAATGATCCAATGGATCTTGATGCAATTCAACGAAGCCTTCGTATCAACTGGTATCAAAATAATTGTGGTAATCAAGGACCATACTATAGGGGCAGCAACACGTACAGAGGTGGTCGTGGTCGTGGTCGTGGATGTGGCCGTGGTTATCAATTTTATCAGGGAGGGTATAGCGGTGGAGGACAGCAGTACCAAGTGGTATTAAACCCCAATATTCAATGCTTTAAGTGCGGTAACGTTGGTCATTATCCTAGGCAATGTGCTTTGAACACCAAACCAAGAGTAGCCTCGTCGACACAAGCGCTTCAACCAGCCCAAGCAAACTCTATTGGACGGGCTTCCACTTTACCATTAAATCTCATTGACCTGGACGTATCTGATAATAATCCAAAGGAGGACAACATAGCTCATAACTATTCTCATTACGCTTATCTTAATCCTCTATGCAAAATCAATAGTAAGGACATCGGGGATATAAACTTTACTGGTCCTTATGTACGCTACAGTTTTGATAATTTGCATACGAAAGAGCGACCTTTTGAGTTGAAGTCTATATGTCATGATACAGAACCTCGTGTTTTTATTTCGATGTTGGATGAAACCTTGTCCTCAGATCTGATTTACATTTCGGAGTTGATGTCTTTGCGGACCAGAACCGAACTTCCGCTATATAATGCCTCAGTACAGCTCTATACAAATCATAAACATGTTCCTATTAGAGTTCTCATTCATACAGGGACTACTGAATGTTACATATCTCCGGGATTAGCCGAATTGGTAAAGGGTAAAAGGTATCATGTGGATGGTCAGGTCGAAACTGGTGGTGGTACTATTGACAACATTGATGAACAAATATGGTTTGAACTAGATTTACAGGGTTATAA
The DNA here is from genome assembly GCA_016758985.1 of Mucor saturninus. Classification (NCBI taxonomy): domain Eukaryota; kingdom Fungi; phylum Mucoromycota; class Mucoromycetes; order Mucorales; family Mucoraceae; genus Mucor; species Mucor saturninus. The sequence goes on from JAEPRD010000106.1 coordinate 4,995, forward strand.
GACACGTGTCCCTGCTTTTGTGTACGCCACAAAATTTGATGTTATACTCGGGAACTCCTGGCTGAAGAATAATAAAGCTCGTATCACATGCGAGGATGGCTCTGTTATTTTTAACAACAACACTCAAGGCCCCAGGATAGTGCCAAATAAAATCATCAAGGGCGAACCAAATAGCAACGTTGAATTAAACAGCATATATGACGCAGTTGGTAATACTTGATATCTTCAAAGCAGGTACACCATCTTCGTAAATCGAAAGATGTAGATACGTGTCTTTTGTATGTCGTTGATAAACCCGATACGAGCGGAGGAGCAGACAGTTTTTCTTCTATCATTATCCAGTCATTCCCTTCAGTATTCAAAGATGAGTTGACAGGCCTTCCACCAGACCGTGGTTTTCAACACGTTATTGATACGCAGGATGCAAAACCAGTGAACAGATAAGCATTTCGCATGAGGCCATTATAGCTGGATGAGCTCAAGAAACAATTAAAACAACTGTTAGACCTTGGACTAATTCAACCTAGCTCACCACCATGGGGTGCTCCTGTGCTTTTTTGTAGGAAAAAGACAGATAATACTCTTAGAATGTGCATAGCTTACCGGGTTTTTAATGCTCTTACACTGCGTAATTCTAGTCCTTTGCCAAGAATGGACGAGTGTTTGGACAGATTGAAAGCTGCTCGCTACTTCACCAGTTTGGATTTGAAAAGTGGATACCATCAGATTCGAATTCAACAAGAGGATGTTCCGAAGACTGCGTTCAATACGCGTTATGGCAAATACGAATTTCTTGTATTACCTTTTGGACTCAGCAATGCATCGACCAGTTTTCAAACTTGGATGAATGATCTCTTAGGGGACTTCGTAGACAAATTTGCTCTCGTATACTTGGATGATATGCTTATCTATAGTCAGACTCTAGAGGAGCATTTAGAGCATGTGAAAGAGGTATTAAAGAGATTCGAAGGTGCAGGGCTTATTGTCAACCGTGCGAAGTGTCACTTTGCAAAGTAAAAAATTAATTTTCTTGGGCTTCGAAATCTCGGGTCAAGGCATATTACCTTCATCGGCCAAAGTAACAGCGGTAAGAGACTGGCTCACGCCTCAAACGGTGCAACAAGTCCGGCAATTTTTGGGTCTTAGTAAACACTATAGAAGATTTATACCTAACTTCAGCTCAATTGCATCACCGCTGACAGACTTAACTAAGGGAACAGGACACAAAAAGAGAGCCGTATCTTGGACAGAAGAATGCCAGAAAAGCTTCGATAAAATCAAGGAGTTACTTACATCCGCACCTTTACTTCAGGTACCAGATATGACACGTCCATTTATTATCGAAACGGATTCGAGTAATTTTGGAGTTGGGGCAGTGCTACTTCAACCAACCATAGGGGATATTAATGCAACAGTCGAAAGCAAACATACGACATGGCACCCGGTAGCGTACGAGTCGAAGAAATTATCAGCAGAAGAACAAAAACTTCCGGCTCATGAGCGTAAGCTTATTGGGATTGTACATGCTCTTCGTACGTGGAGATGTTTCATTGATGGGTGTCAAGCAGGATATGTTGTATATTCGGATCATAACCCTTTGGTCCATTTTTGTCAGCAAGCAAAACCGACGCCACGATTAATTCGATGGATCAGCGAATTGGAGATGTATGCACCTGTCATTAAATATAAGCCTGGTTCCAGCAACATTGTAGCTGATGCGCTTTCTCGAGCTAACGTTGAGGTGGTAACCCAAGGTGAATCAGTAGGTTCATTGGAATCGGACTATTTATACTCCTTATGGGATCGATTATCACCTGGAATGGTTGCAGACTGGCCTTTGCTGTATCTTGATCGGGGAGGAAAAAGTATCCGACGTTGAGCTCAAGACCCTTTTACTGAAGGAGCGTGATAAGTTTGTGGTTCGACATAATCTTGTGTTTCGGAAGGTCAAAGTTCAAGATGCGGATAAGAAGCTTTTTGTAAAGGAAGCTAAGTTTATACCTTTTTTCGAACGAGCAGATTTAGTTGAAAAATATCACGAGGATTATGGCCACGCTTCGTTTAAGTCAATGATAAATCTATTTACTGGCAGATACTGGTGGCAAACGATGCGTCGAGATATAGAGGACTGGATTTCACCTTGTCCTTCATGCCAAGTAAATAGCAAGAAAATAGTCAAACATGAAGAGCCCATGCATCCACTTCCAGTACCACACGCTTTTGAGAGATGGCATATTGACTTTGTGGGTGAGCTACCCTTGACAGTTAATGGCAATAAATGGTTGGTTACAGCTGTAGATTACACTACAAACTGGCCTGTCGCAAAGGATGTACCAGTCGCATCCAAAGAAGCAGTAGCCGACTTCATATACAAAGAAATTGTCATGAAATTCGGTTGTCCTAAGGAGATCATCACGGATCGGGGTCAGAATTTCTGCAGTGGCTTAGTTGAAGCATATTTAAAAAGAGTGGGAGTCAATCATAAATTAACTTCTGCCTGTCACCCACGAACCAATTCGAAGGTTGAACGATATAACGCTATAATCAAAGGTATGCTCCGCAAATACGTCAAAGGTAGTATTCATCGCTGGGATGAATATGTGGATACTGCTCTCTGGGCTACTCGGGTACTCGTACACTCAACCACCGGGTTTTCACCATATTTTTTAACTTACGGACGGGAACCTCACCTTCCGAGTGATCCAAATCAGCCATACATTTGTAAGGAATCTATTAATGACCCGCGTACGGTAGCAGATTTAACTGCAAGGGAGCTAGAATCGTTGGAGCAACATCGAGCAGCAGCTGAATTTAGATTGAAAGCAATGGGTGAGAAGGATAAGGTCAGATGGGATGCTCTTGTTCAACCAATTGACTACGAAATTGGGGATATGGTTATGGTATCTCATGAAGGAAAATTTGATCTGGAGCCAAACTACAAAGGTCCATATATAATCACTCAAGTCATAGATGGATATGGTACTTGCCAATTGGAAACAATCCAAGGTGAACCCCTCAAGTCTTTAATTCACAAGGATCGTCTCAAGCCTGCCAAAGGCCCTAAACCCACGGAAGAATGGTACAATCCGACCACTAGTCGTGCAGTAGTGAAACAAATAACATCGACACATAGTGGTCGAGGAGGGGAGGGGCACCATGTGGTTGTTCAAAATCTTAAAAGCCAAGATCATGTTGACCCTATTACAACATCAGCACCACCCAAAACTAGGAATGATGCAACAGCTCAAAATCAATCACTTGTGATCGATGTATCAAATGATAAACCGGCGGTTGTCAATCAGCAGGCGGACATTTCAAGACCCACAGGTTATAGTAAGAAGCAAGATGACCAAGGGAAAAGGTTCGAAGCGATGGAGGCGAGCAACAGGGACTGTGTAGTTGATTTGAGCAAGGACACAAATCAAGATAGCGTCAAGCAATACGATCCACTGTCATCTTCGTATAAACCAGACGAGGAAAAGGAAAGTATAGCTGATAATGAGTTCCAACATATTCTAGATGGATACGATAGTATTTCTTCGGGTGACAATATCATCGATGAACATATATCTGAAACGAGCTCTCAAGACCAAGATTCGGCTCATTCATCGCCTAAAGTGGTTGCACGTGGGAGGGAAACTACTGAGGATAGATCATCACATATACAAAAAGCACCTGAAGAAGTACCAGGTGAGAAACGGACCATTCTACAAGTAACCACCCCATCTCATGAAGAGTTAGCTACGCCTGGTAGTCCATCCTCAACCAAAATGCAAACTAGTGCCGAATTTTTACAACAAAAACTGGCCAAGAAACGAGTTACTCCTACATCTGTAAAGCCTACCAAACCCATTCAAGTTGCAGTTCCCATTTCTGACCTACAAACTATCCAAACCTAAAGAAAAATTCAAAATACCAAGTGCAGCAACCTTCACCTATAGATCAAAACCACTGTTGCCAGCAAAATTTCATGGTGAACCAGCAATCCTCAGCACTCCAAAGAAATTATTAGCCAACCCAACTATCAATGACAAGGATACAACAAGTAATGAGTGGGGACACTCAATGGTCTCGGAGGGGGGTATTGTCAGTTCTAAACAGAGTCAAGTCGTAGCTAAAAGGCCGCCAAAGCCGCATGCACGTCCTACCTTTAAGCCTGTGACTCCAGCACGCTACCAGCACCACCGAGCATTTCGATATTGAGAAGCATATTCACCATACTTGCATCACGGACCATGATTTTTTTACAGTCGCAAGATAAATTCTCGAATATATGGGATACAGCATCAATTGTGAGAGGAAAGATGAACCCGTATCCGCCTTCCCAGCAATCTCACCATATCATATACCCAACGTTATATCCAGCTGGGTAAAAAAAACCCAAAGTTGATTCACCGCATAAACTTACCTTGACATTGTCAAGCACCACCACCGAGCATTACCTCATCGCCAAGCATATTCACCATACGTGCATCAGATACCATGTTTGTTTCACTGTCACAAGATAAAGTATCGAATACAGAGGATACAGCACTAATTGTGAAAGGGAAGATGAAGCCGTACCTTACATCCCAGCATTTAAACCATATCATATACCCATACTTATCGAACTTGGTAGATGAAATAAAATCTACTGTACCAAACACGTGGATTGTATTACAGTAGTCATTACCATAAAACGTTTCTAGATAAATAAACTAATAAAATATTTAGAACTTGCGCGCCCCCTTTTTTTTGTTATAGTTATCTGCTTAATATTTTATAGCATCCATTCTTGCAACCAGTAGGAGAGACTTGTTCGGAGGTCACTTGCGCTCATGCCCACTTGACACCTGGATATCATATATATCGTTGCTTTGTTTTCTTCCTTGAATTTTGTTGGTACCTGGTATAGCCTTTCCAGTATTCGAGCTCTTTAAAAAAGTTAGTATGACGTACTTTTTTTTGAAAAATCGTGGTCAATTCTTTTTTTTTTCTTTTCTTAAAATGCTTACCTACCCCTCTTTTTTCCCAAAGTAAGTCTTTCTTGCTCAGATCTCAAAGATTTCAACATCGTTTTTGAGTCATCAGCACTATCAGCAGCACCAGCACCATTAACCACCGTCCAGCAACACCGCCACCAAGCTTTGGATCACCGCCAATAATCACCACCTTACTAGCATCACGAGTCATGTTTCTTTACAAGAGTAAGATGAGGTCTGAAATATAGAGGATAAAGTGGCAATTGTGACAAAAAATAAGGTGGTGCATTCATCTTTCATCCCAGCAATTACACTATATCATATACTCAAATTTATATCAAACCTGGGGATATAAACATAACTTGCAGCGCCATAAACATCCACCCTGTTACGGTAGTTATTACTATAAAAAGTGTCGAGACAAAGAAAATAAAGATCTATTGAGAACTAGGCCCCTTTTTTTTTGTTATAGTTACCATTTAAAGGACCAGTAGGAGAGACGTTTTTTGGCGTCTCTTTGGCTTATACCGATTTGACACCTGAACATCAGCCAACATTGAGTTTCATTCTTGGCAAGATTTCTAATGGGAAGCATGCATTAAGGTAATTGACCTTACTTTTGAAAGTTGCGCGTGCTACAAGTTTACATAAGCTTTAGTTTGGGTACAGTAGTACAACAAATTATCCGCTAAGCCCGGTTGGTACATGTTTGTTTTTTTTACCTACCTAATTGCAAATAGAAAGTGGGGTAACCATACACAATCGTGGGAGGGAAGATATCCGCAGCATCTGTGACGTGGGTAATAAATCGTGTGTAACCCACACCAAAAAATAGAGTACCGCCCATGGGAAATACGCTTAATCTTGGGCTTTTCTACTGATATAAATCATCGTAAAGTTAGAATATCTAGTAATTTTTCTTCTGTTCTCTATAGTTACCCGAAAGCTTCTTTCAAGAATCCCATAGTCACTAGCAGAAAAAGATTTATGGACGTTGCAGTCTCCAGAAAAATTCTGGTTTTCCATCAACCTCACCCTTACCACTATAACATCACGCCTTGCAATGCACCCTTTTTTGGTCTCATTTTGGATTGATTCATTCAAAGCGTTTCACCATAGTTCACTAATATTTCTGGAAAAGATGTCTGTGAAAGCGTTTCCTGCTGTATATACGCATATTACTAACTGTGGCAAAAATAATAAATACACCGTTGCTAAAAACCCTTACCATTACAATTATTATACCGAAGGTTGTATCGCAGTTGCTTAACAAATACATATTTTGTTGCATCCACCTTAACGCGACCATTTGATTTACAACCATTTGATAATGCTTGAATTTATAGAGGTTTAGTTCTGTACGCCGAGGATCCAATTAGCAGCAGCTAATCACTTGATAAAGAAGAATTCCTTGAGAGATTTTGCGGTATAATATTCTTCCTGACAACTATTTGAACTTTTTACAAAAATTAATATGACGCACATTTTTTTTAGAAAATGGTGGTCAATCCCTTTTTTTTCGCTTCTCCAAATACTAACCTACTCCCCTTTTTCTCCAAAAGGGTTCTTTTTTCCCTCGGATCTCCAACATTTCAACATCTTACATTGGTCTTTCATGATCTTCAACTAAATTATTGACATTAGCACTAGCGATAATAACCACCTTCGTAATTCACTGGCGCCGAGCATGTTCTCATGGACAAGCATTTTCACCATACTTATTTCATGGACCATATTTTTATACAGTCGCAAGATAAAGTCTCGAATATATGGGATACAGCATCAATTGTGAGAGGAAAGATGAAGCCGTATCTAACATCCCAGCAATCACACCATATCATATACCCAACGTTATATCCAGCTGGGTAAAAAAAACCCAAAAGTTGATTCACCGCACAAACTTACCTTGACATTGTCAAGCACCACCACCGAGCATTACCTCATCGCCAAGCATATTCACCATACGTGCATCAGATACCATGTTTGTTTTACTGTCACAAGATAAAGTATTGAATACAGAGGATACAGCACTAATTGTGAAAAGAAAGATGAAGCCATACCTTACATCCCAGCAATTAAACCATATCATATATCCATACTTATCGAGCTTGGTGAATGAAACAAAACCTACTGTATCAAACACGTGAATTGTATTACAGTAGTCATTACCATAAAACGTTTCTATACAAATACAATAATAAAATACTTAGAACTTCCGCCCCCCTTTTTTTTGTTTTTTTTTTTTTTTTTTTTTTTTTTTGTTATAGTTACCTGCTTCATATTTTATAGCATCCATTCATGCAACCAGTAGGAGAGACTTGTTCGGAGGCGACATGCCCTCATGCCCACTTGCCACCTAGATCATATATAATGTGGCTTCTTTTTTCCTTCAATGTTACTGTACCTAGTATAGCCCGTCAAGTATTTGGGCTCTTTAAGAAATTAGTATACGTACTTTTTTTGAAACATCGTGGTCAATTCTTTTTTTTTTTTCTTAAATTTTAAAGAACAACACTTACATATAACATGGAAGCAGAAAGTGCCGAAAGCGTTCGATTAAAAAATAAACTTCTTATGGATACTAAATAGAAAACCAACTTCATTAGCACAGGAATGCAATAAATTAGCAAAAAAAAAAAAGTTAGAAGGGCTACAAAGTTTATTCTTTAAAAAAGTAGAAAAAGGGGATTTTGGCATAACGAAGACGTTTTTGTAATAATTGGGGACTATTAAAGTTTAAAGATAGAAAAGTGATTGTTCTTTTATTCATAAAATCAAGTAAAGTAATTATATCAATTCATATTCGGATTTAAGCATAAAGTAAAGTAATAGAAGGCGTAGCATAGTGATCATAATTTAGTAGCATAAGAGAGTGGTTACTGCACAAGTGACATACGGGCATAGGTTTTCATATTGGCAAAAGCATGGTTGCTATAATTAGTAGTAGCGTGACTGGCATATGATTACAGTTTTATTTGGGTATGTGACTATTTTTAATACTTTGTACTGGATTTCCCACCTCATTTTCCAATAAATGATTAAATTTTTTCCAAAGTCAGACGCTAATTTTTCCAAAAGGCTACAGCTAATTTTCCAAAAGGCTGCAGCTAATTTTCCAAAAGGCTACAGCTAATTTTCCAAAAGGCTACAGCTAATTTTTCCAAAAAATGTCTTAATTTTTTACAAAATTAAATTTTTGTGAATGTTATTATAACTATTGTGCTTTAAGGTAAGTAAATTATAAGGCAGTTTTATGAATAATTTGAGACTGTTTATAAGATGTCTTTATTATGAAATAAAATGAACAAGTATTTATATAAAAAAGACTATCTGCTGTGCCACTATCTTTGGTGTATCTTTGAAGTTGTTATAATTTTCCCAATGTGTATCCTGTTACCTTTAACTGCTTATTTTGTAAATATGTAACACTTGGAAGTACTGTCACCTTAGACACATTGTACTTCCATCTCTTTAGTAAGCCTTAATTACTGTGTTCTTGTAACCTTGGGATATGATAGTACTAACTATCTAAAATGGGTAATTGATTCCTTAATCATTCTTAATGTATTGATGTCATAGATATGGATTTATATAATGTAGCAATACTATAGCAGATCACCACAATAACATCTTTTCCTTAGCAATACAACGGGGGTGTGATAATCTGGCTTACTTCTAATAAAATCATCATCATAAAAATAACATTAGATACACTTACATCATACATTCTACACTAAAATATAAATATCTCAGCATCCATACTTGATAAAGAAAATACACTTCTTTAGTCTCTACACGTCTTTAACCAAAATAGTGCAAGAAGACACTGCACTGAAATAATGTACTTCCATTATGCAATAATTTTATAATTTAAATTCAGACATCTTATATATATCCTTTATTCTTTGACCTTGATAATCCCTAATTCTCTTTTAACTGAAATAAAGCATACCAACAGTCTCAAAGTATTTCTACTTTTGTTTTATTTCTTTGTCTGAATTTTTATTATCCAAAACACCACAGGGGGAAAAAAGATACTGAATGTTTAATTCATCCGCGGCAATCGTTCAATGTTACGTTGGTAACAGACTCCATTATTCTCGGTGTTAAAAGATCACTTGAGTCCAAAGGGTTCCTTTTAATACCTGCGTTTACTTTGGACCAAAACTTTTCCATAGGATTTAAAAATGGAGAGTAAGGAGGTAAATAAACGCATTTATATTCTCTATTCTCAATAAGCTCTCGAATTGCAGCTGGCTTATGTATAGGTGCATTATCCATTACAAGATAGTAGTCATGGAACCCATTTCGGTCCAAGCAATCCATCATGCTGCTTAAATACGTAAGGAAGTGCTCTGACCGCGTGCCCACTCGGCCATTAATCTTCACCTCTCTACCGTCAACCTTTCTTTTCTTAGTGGCAACAGATGATGTAGGTTTTCTAAGTGAAATATCTATAACACCATCAACTGAAATAGCACCCAAAATTGTAATTGATGTACTTCGTGCGGATGGAACGATGGCTTTGGCAGGAGTTCCTCTTTTAGACCATCCTCTGTTGCGAGTGATGGTAACATTGAACCCGGCCTCATCTATAAAAACGCAATTTTTTCGAAAATCCATTTCCTCATCGCCTAGCCATGTTTCTACAGCGAGTTTTCTTTGCTCAATAACATCTATATGGTTTCTCCTGGCAGGTATTTTTTCTAATCTCTTCATTGATAAAGCACAATAAGCCCGCAAAAATCTGTGGAGAGTAGATCGACTTATGGACAGATTTTCAGTTTCGAAGGTTCTACACAAGGATTCACTAATTTGATCTAGAACAGCTGTGGGTTTATCGTCGATATAACTGATAATCCATTCGGCGTGATGCTGTTTTAATTTGAATAAAGACCCTTTGGCTCCTCTCTTTTTTCTGCGAATAAGTCCATGCTCAGGGTCATTGTTATAAGTTTTCTTATATTTGTAGCCTGACCATAACGCAATACCTGTGCTTTCACACGCAGATTTTACACTCTCCCCAGAAGCAATCAAATCAATAAAATAATCAATCTGTTCGTCCGTATACTTTCGGTAAGGTTTTTTCCCCTTCAAATTCAGCTTTAGTTCTGGTTGATTCAGGTGAGTCTCACAAAAATTATTCACTCGGGCTTCAGTCTCGATTGATGTTTTTGTGACAAGTTCTTCGTCATCTTCCTCGTCTGTTACGATGTCATCAGCGACCAAGTCTAACTCCTCAGCAAGCTCATCGTCACACTCCATGGCCATGACCATGTCATCTTTCTTTAAAGTGCTATTCAATTGGTACAGATTAACATAAGCCACTTCACTTGTAAGATCCACCTCCTCTTCCAGGGACATGTCGCTCATAAGATTGTCGATGCTCATTCTAGCGTAAACGTTTTTTGGAAAGAATAAAAACGCTTTTTGGAAAAATTAGCTGTAGCCTTTTGGAATTTTTTTTTTTTTTTTGTAGGGAAAGGCAGCGCAGCTGTCTTTCAAAATTTTATTTAATGTCCCGGTAGGACTAAAGGGGAGTTAAGATTTAATGGGGAAATGATTTTTTTTTTTTTTTTTTTCCAAAGGGACGAAGAATAATGTCAAGGAGTTACATTTAGAACAGCAAGGCGATCGAAGAAGCTTGTGAATGAGCTTACGTTGTTATTAATCGACCAGCGATTGGAAGTGTAATTGCCATACAATAGAAGAGCAGAGTGAGAGCACCGTGGTAGTTGTGAAAGGTTGGTCGTCAAAGACAAGTTTCCAATGAGATCTCCAGATCCCGAGTAGTATGCAGCCAATAATGGAGATGAAAGATAACGATGTGGCAACAGTAGATCTTTTGTTCTGAAAATCACCATAATCAAATGAAAGGAGTATAGATAGTATTCTACCAGGTACGATTGGCACGTCTGGAAAGAAGGTGGATAAACACTGGAGCCAAATAGATTTTTTTGTGGGACAATCATATAAAAAGTGGTGTAGAGTATCTTCGGTTTGTGGACAATGGATACAAGTGGCAGAGGGAAAAGATTCGGGGACGATATTGTGCAAGAGGCTTTTGTTGGGCAACTTGTGATGAATCGCCCGATACCATACTGTAAGAATGCTGGGAGAAATAGGTAGACTCCAAAACGTTTTCCATTTGTCTACACTAAAGGTGGTGGTGGGCTTTGGAGGGAACAGAGAGTCACGCAACATTACTGCCAATTGTTTAGGTTTATCGAATGCTAGAATATATGTTGACATTTGCGACTCCAGAAGGGGACGGAGGTCAATAGTTCCAGTGGCGTCTATACTGGTATCCAGGAGATGTTCGAAATTACTGGTAGGCTGAATATACCCATTTGCTATTGCTACCCGAAATTTACGAAGTAACGTAGGGAATCTAGTTTCACGATCGGATCGCTGTCGAAAGATATGTGTATGGGGGTCCACGATGAAGAAATCGCATACCAAAGTCTTAGACATACTGGCACTGTTTCTAGGGAAAACTACAGACATAATTGACTCGGAGGCCGGTATAACAGGAGTGTTGGGAGCTGGAATGACAATTGAAGCTAGATCCAATTGAAGAAACGTAGCCAACGACAAGTTAGATTGGCTAAGATCATAGTTAGGTAAAGAATCCATTAGAGAAAAGAGAATCGTAAACGAATTAGTTGTTAACTGACGAAACCCCCGTCTTTTTGTGGAGAATAGAAGTGGCCAGATGTAAGAGGATGAACCTCCCGATGCGATGAGAGAGAGACCATATTTGAGATATGGAACACTGGTGTGTAGAAAAGATCGATGATGATGTTGTGGCAGTTGTAGCACTGTGGGATCAATAATCAAGTCAGCTAGCCAACGCCAGTGTAGTTTAAGTTGTTGAACTAAAGGATCCAAAATGCCAACGCCGCCTTTCGTTTTATAAGGAACGAAGTTTCTGTATGCGATTCTTGGAAAGCGAGATGCATTAAGGAAACTGCTACAGATTCCACGTAGACGATCGATTTGACCTTTTGTCAGAGGAACTATGCGAAGAACATGCCATAATTTTGAAAGGAGAAGGGTGTTGAGAACCACTGTTCGGCCTTTGATTGATAGGTTACGTTTAGAGTGTATGTCACACCCACGTTGGATCTTTTGTATCAGAATATCAATCGCTAGGTTTTTCTGAGAAGCGTTAAAGTATAAGGGGTAGCCCAGATAAGTAAGTGCATTAGGAGAATGTCGATCATGCCATGAGGTGATGGGTGTCTCCCATGAATGCAAATACGCCGTCCAGTACTGACTTGCTTTACCTGACAATGGGAACGCTTGAGTCTTAGCAAAATTTAGTTTTGCGTTGGAAGCAAGAGCATACTGGGTAATGAGTTGTTCTAAGCAATTGAAATCTTGATGTGTCTCTAAAAACACCAGAGTGTCATCCGCATAAGCCATCACTTTTAAAGGCTCAGGAGATGGTTCAGATACTAATGATGGAAAACTAAAGCCTTGGAAATTTGTTGCCTGTTGCACGGAGCGAAGGAAGGGATCAAAAGCTATATTAAACAGCAAAGGTGAAATAGGTGTGGTGACCTAGCAAGGCTATAGCCATATTAGAGCTAACAAAGATTTATCCATACTGATACCATTTGTGATATAACCTTAACAATAAATGTCATAGTAAGAACTATAAGGATATTACATCACAAGTCTAATTTAGTACGTCTGAGAAAGACTGAAAATTTAGTTTAATGCAAAGAGTTAAGAAGACTTAACATTTATTAGAACAAGACTAAATTAGTGACCATGTAGTAATCATATACATTTTTGGTTAATCAATGATAACTTCAAGATAGCACTAGAGATATGAACACAGCAGACAGTCTTTTATATAAATACTCGTACATTTCATTTATTAATAAAGACATCTTATAAACAGTCTCAAACTACTCCTATAGTCTTTTTATAATTTACTTTACCTTAAAACACAACAATAGGATCGCCTTGTCTCAGACCTCGTCGCTGTCGAACTGGTGTAGACAGGTGTCCATTTATATCAATATAAATTTCTGTAGTAAAAAACAGTGTGCACAGTGACGATATTATCGAGCTAGGTATCCCAAATTTGTTCATCATTCGAGCGAGGTATGTTGGATGAATTCGATCATAGGCCTTCTCCTGGTCTAGTAATAGTCCAATGGTCTTAGAAGAAGTGTGTTCAGCGATAGACATTACCGTTTGCAGAGTTTTTCCATTTTCCCCGATAAACCGGCTAGGCATAAATCCCATCTGTTGTGGACTGATCAAGTCATTCATGTACATCATTAGGCGAGCGTTCAGCATACGAGTGAATAATTTGGCATCCGTGTTGATAAGACTAATTGGTCTATGATTACTAAGATTTGTGAGATCACCTTTTTTAGGAAGGAGAATCATGCACGTCTTGTTCCAAATGGGAGGAAAAACACTCTTTAAAAGGGCATCATTGTACACTTGTAAAGCCACCCGTATTGCAGCAGCATTATGTAAGACATGGAACGGAATACCATCTATACCTGGACTACTTTGTGGAGGAGACCGTTTAGCAGCGTCCAGTAAATTATCTTCCGTAAATTCAGATAAGAGGTATTCACATTGACTGTCGTCAAGTACCGAACTATCGTGGATCGTCTCAGCTAGCAGATAAGTTGCATTTAAGTTGATATCATCTGGAGTGTATAATCTTTGGTAAAAAGAGTGAGCTGCATCGGTCAAAGTTGTTGGTGATGTACAAGATGCTGATGTGATGGGATGTAGTAATTCAGGTATAAAGCTTTTGGTAATTCGAGTAGTTATAGATCGTTCAAAAAGGAAGGTGAAGATTCTCCTGTTTCCCTCCAAAATTTTTGAGCGCGCAAAGAATCATTGTTAGTTATTTCCTCTTGTAATCCCTGAATTTTTTCTTCCACTTTCGGAAGTTTAAATTGTAAGACAGCTGGAGTCAATGACAAATTGTTGAGGATCGAGGTTCGTTTTAGCTGTAGCACATCTAACTGTTTCTTACGCCAATTTGCATGGTGCCGGCCAGTTTTACGAGCAACTTTTTTAACAGTCTCTTTAATACGATCCCATCGAAGCTGAGGGCTAAGGTCAGGACGAAACATTGAGCAAGTTTTATCAATCTCTTGATTCATGGAGTCCAAAAATCTAGGGTTAGAAACTAAGGTTGGATTGGCTCTCCAAAGTCCTTTTCCTGAGTGTGTAGAACTGAATTTAAAAGAAAAGGTCAGAAGAGCGTGGTCAGTCCATGTTGGTGATATAAATTCCACATTAGATTTGATCTTGTTAGAATATAAATCGGAAGATGAATACATATAATCTATCGTAGACATTTGTTGACCTCTTCGAAATGTAGGTGATATAGTAGATGAGTCTAAGCAATTCCGAAACTTGGATTGAAGCTCTTGATTCCATCGAAATTGGTGGTAACTTAAAGCCTGTGATCCAGTTAAAGTAGTGGAGACATCGCGAATGCTATAATTAAAATCCCCAGTTATGATTGTTCGAGTAGGTAAACTGGGAGTATTGGAGGTAAAGTTGACGGCAGAAATATCCTCACTGGAACACATAATAGGCATCTCGATAATACGAGAGAAAAATTGTTGGCGTTCGGCGAGGTGAGCAGGCGCATAAATAGTTATAATATTAAAGGGATCAAAGGTACGTTGAGAATGAGTAATAGTACACTTTATCACCCGTTGGTCCATTGTTATAAAGTCAGGATTTAGTTGCAAGGAGGGGTTGAAACAAACAATGCCTCAGTGTTTGCTCCATACTGTTTGTTTAGTTTGGAATAAGTTATCAAGAATTAATTTCAATTCAGTAGTGGAAGCGTGTGTTTCTTGTAAAGTAATAATGTCAAGAGGTGGATTTTGTTTGCGCAAAAAACGAATGAAGTCTTGACGACGAGAGGGTTCATTGATTTTGACAAGACTGCGACAGTTTAAAGTAGCAATCCTGATAGTACTTGAAAGGAATGATTCTACCAGTAACGGTTCTTGGTTATTTTGAGGAAGAGAAGGAAATGATAATCCTGTTATTGTAGGAGGATGTGGATTAGTGGTTGTTGTATAATTTGAATTATGTAAATTCATAGAAGTGTTTTTTTTTTTTTTTTTTTTTTAAATAAAAATGTTGGAGATACTTAAATCTGCCCCCTCATCAGGCAGACGTCTTCCGAAAGGAAGATGTCGGTGAGGAGGAGGAAGGGTCATATTTTACAGCAGCGACACCTTTATTAGTGCGAGGAGAGACACGTTTGTTATTGATAGCAGAATTGACAACTTTAGAAGAAACAATCTTCGGGATACTGGCTGTATTAATTTCTTTTTCTTCAGCTATAGTTGGTATAGTGTTATTGACTGTAAGAAGCTCTTCGGCATCTGTTAATCTATCAGCATCGTCTTCCGAAACATCCATCATAGATTCGTTGTCCGATACCAACGTAATAGAATGTGATGGTCGAGGATCTCGAGCTTCCTCGTGGGTTGAATTGGCACCGGTGGGATTGGGTTCAATTCCCGTTACTTCAACTGTATCGTCGGCACCAGTGGGACGAGTGGGGTTAATTAATACCTTATTGAGGTTTGGCATAAAAGGATCCTCTTCGTTGCGAACTCGTTTCTTTGAGGATGCAATAGAATTATCATGAGATCGGGGACAGTGGCGAGCAAGATGTCCACGTCGATCACATAAATAACATGTTTTACTGATTGTTGGTATTTCTTGACAGTCTTTACGGGTATGACCCATTTGTTTGCAGTATACACAATGGGGCTCCATCTTAGCCCATTTTCCAAGGCAAAAGGATTTGCTGCCCAAATCGATTTTGTACGTGAGTTTATCCCAGGCTTTAGGGTTGGCATGATCAATCGATCTGTCCAAAAAGATAGCGCCATTGCCACAGAAAGCGGTGTTAGACTCATCGTCGAGATAAATGGTGACGTCTCTCACGTTACCGAAGCGAGAAAAATTATCGACCAAAGTGGCGTGTAAATCGGCTACTGGCAAAAAAGGCAATTTAGAAAGGTGAACCTTTAAAATAATGTTGTCCTGAGGGACAGCAGGAGTGGCGTGAAACTTTCTGTCGTTCCCAATAACAATAGGAGTGTTGACGGCATCGTCAACAGCTGCTTGGTCATTCAAAATGACTTCAATAATTTTGCCCTGACTGTCATCAGTAGCATGAGTACCGAGACAGGTACCAAAGGGAAAACGCACATTGCGTGCTTTTTGAAATTCAGGCAATAGATTTAAAAATTCTTTTTCAACAAAATAAAAAACGGCATGTTTATAACTACTGTTACGATGAATAGCTGGTCTCTGATTTTCAAGGTCAGTAATGGGTCTGAAGATGGTGTCTCCAAGAGAGATGGTAATTCGAGATTTCGAATTGGGATTGTTTCGGTATGCTCGAGGTGGTAAGGCTTGTGCAGCCACATCTCGAAAAGAGCGTGTTAGTGTCTTTGAAGGGCCATGATTATGGTTCTCAAGAGGTGTTGAGGGTACCGTCATGTTTTTAAAGCGAAAGAAAGACGTTTTGGAAAAATTATTAACCACATTTGGAAAAATTAGCGTCTGACTTTGGAAAAAATTTAATCATTTATTGGAAAATGAGGTGGGAAATCCAGTACGTTAAAGCAGTAAAACAATTTTGTGCTGCATGAAGTACGTCAAAAACGAATTCGACCTGGTGCATCGAAACCTGTTCAACACTATATAACCCATATACTAATAATGATTGAGAAGCTAGGGGTCTTAAAAGCTTATTCGGGTAAGTCAATGGAAAGAACGATTGGCCGTAATATAAAAATGATTAAATCCAAGGTAAATGCTGGTGTCAATACTGAAAATGCTCTTGGACGTTTTGCTTTATATGATCACGTAGGCAGTTCAAATATCAATTTGGGAGAGACTTTGAGTCTCTTGGAACTAGTGTTCGAACTTTTCGAGCTTGCACCGATCTTGCGCCAATTCGAACGAAGCTCGAACCGAGTTTTTGTACTCAAGCTTGCGCCACTTTTTTTGGGTTAGAGCGAGCTTCGAGCGAGCATCGATCGAAGCTCGCTCGGCTAAAATGTCGATAGTGTGATAATTGGGAAATAAAAAGGGAAATGTAAATTGGAAAATAAAGCAAGTAAAGAAATGAGACTCTATAATCCTTTATTATAAGTTGGAGAGTTTGTCATGATAAAAATAGAGGTCCTTTTTATATTCAATTATTACTTCAAGATTTTTCCTGTGCAGATCGAATTGACTATTTACCCGCAAACTGGGAAATGGTAGAATTAGATTTAGAAATCAGTTACATATGAAACATAGCTTATTGTTATATACAAGGAGCTAGTTGACCCATATCCGGCACTTCTAGAGCATTATAGTTTATCCATTCAATGACAGGGTCATTGGTTGGATTACTAAAATAAATTTATGAGAAACTAGAAGATTCGGCAGCTACTCGACCAATCCAGGAACGATTATGAAATCTGATCTCAGTTTGACATATGAGGGAACTGGTACTGTGTCGTACCAATAATGTATTCGCGATATGGTACTTATAATACATAAGGTATATGTATTATAATTGAGTGACAAGATAAGAGTAATTATATTCGTGGAATTAGGCGTCAAATACGACAGATAGTAGTCACTTTAAAGTTAAGGTCCTTGAAAGACTAGTGATGGTATTTCACCTTGATTTTAATCTCTTCTTCCCTTTACCATTTTTTTTTATTTATGCTCTAATATTTCTAACTAAAATGCTTTAGACTTTTTTTTAATTGTACAACCAACAAACACATTTAGCATAGAAAATGATACAGTGTTGCACACTTGACTCAACTAAGCCAAATTTTTACAGCAACCATAGTAACATGACGTAGCAGAATTAATTTAAACTTTCATGTTCACAAATCCAACTGTATTATATTTATAGATGCAGTAATAGTTTGATTTAAGTATCTGAATTTGGTGTTAAGGCTGATGAAAAAAAGTTTTTTTTTTTCTTTTTCCAAGTTCTATTTCAATAAATAACAATTTTATTATCATAACTTTCTGTAATTAACATCACTTTGACGTGCACTTTGTGTAATAAAAAGGGCGAGCGAGTTCGAGCTATCGTATTTGCAACCGAGCCGAGCTTAAGAAACTTCGAGCGAGCTCGAGCTGCAAAAAAAACGCATTCGAGCGAGCTTCGACTGGAACACGATCGAAGCTCGCTCGAGAGTTTCGATCTTCATTCCGAACACTACTTGGAACCTAGACGGCGTACAACGAATGACTTTGTTCTACTTGATCCAGATAATAATACCACACCCGAGCTTTGGTCTCCTCTGTTCGAATATCCCGTTTCTAGCTTTTTTTGTGGTGTGTCTGATAGACAGTTTATTTCTGTTCTACAAAGATGTTACATGAGAGTATACTCCGTTCACTACGAGTCTGTCAATATAAGTTGTGGTGTGGTTAATGGTGCCGGTCGGGCTTGGTTCGATGATATAGTGTACACCTCCGCTTTTTTAAAAGATCATACCGACGAACGAAGAAGTCAATAACTATGTTATGTTTACACCATCCCACCTAAAGTAAGTTTGATTAGGGTCATTATTAAGTCGTACTGATTTTTTTTTTTTTTTACCTTTATAGCCATCACAACAATTTAACAAGCCAAATTCATGTCCATTCCATCACTTTCTTCTTTAAACCAACGTTCGAGAGCGTACGCGACTTTCTGGTTTTAATTGATGTGGCTGAATCACATGGAGTTGTAGATTACGACCGGCTCATGGTAAAGGTGATCTTGCGTTGTCCTGGCCAGCATAAGTATGCTGTTTGTCGTTTCGGTCATAGTGTTTGTAACGTCGGTATTGTCCGATGCACCTTGGCTGAAAATCATTACAGAGTGATATCACATTATATTTTTACAGAATTGCTTGACTCGAAGATGGGGAAAGCAATCTTTGAATTACATGAAAAAAAACAGAGTATGAAAAAATAAAGCGTTAAGAAATGACGTGTACTTTGATGAGAATAAAAAAGTCTGTCATTGTTGCTATAAAAGCCCGCTTGTTGAGTTGCGTACAAGTTTGGTCGCAGAGTTACTTTCAGTTGTTTCCTTTTCGTACAAATTTGTTTGCAGCAAACAATTTTTTTTTTTTTAAAAAAAAAAAAGTTAGTGACAATTCGTACAAATTTAATCGCAAAACCACCAACTGTTGTTCGTTTTGCAAACAAATTTGGTTGCAGCAAACAACTGAAAAAAAAAAAATGAAAAAAACAAACAAAACCACTTTGGTGACAATTCGAACAAATTTGGTTGTAAAACGACTGACAGTTGTACGTTTTACGAACAAATTTGCTTGAGTCAAACAAACAATTATCCGCCATAGTGATAGTATAAATACCATAATTGGTTCTATTAGTACGAAATGTGTTTGAATTCAACACGTTTTTGTGAAGAAATACGAACACAACAGCTTTTGATATGAATTACTTTGATAGACTTAGTCAGCTGAGTGTCTTGTTCCGATAAGTTATTACTTCCAGTCCAATGATTTCTTTATATGCGTTGTTAAATTTATTTTTCGTTTTGTCTTAGAAATTTTTCTTCTCTCAAATATAGGCAGCCGATAAAGGAAATATTACCACTGAACTGGACTAATATTGTCCAGCAGTTCTTTGTAAAGCATGTTTTTTTTAAAAAAAAAAGCACCCAAATGACATCGTTGAAACTGTAAACTGAAAAGAGTTAAAAGGCGTACTTGTGTGCTATAAATCAGAGTATCCTGCAGGTTCTCAACAACGTGACGTTGTTGATCAAGATGCAAATATAGTTCATAGATTAAAAATTCTAAGTTCGTCTCCTCAGAAGACAAGCGCTTAATATATTTCTGTCTTTCTAAAAGAAGTAGACAATTGATGAAGCAATAATAATAAAATAGAGTAAAAAATATAAAATGAATCAAATAGAGATGACTTGGCTTGCGAATTCAAAAAAGGTTCTTATTTCCTAAAATAGCTATTTAAAGCTTCAACTCACTTTTCACTTTCTATAACGCAGAGAATGTCTGAACATCAATTTTGGATCGTCCAGAAAAAAAAACAAAAAAAAGTCTAATGTTAGACCGTACGCTTACTGCTGGGGCTCCTTTGATCCAATCATATCCCTCTATTTTGAGTTAACGGAGTTGTATTGGGCGAATCAAATCTCTTGTTTTGAATTAACTGAGATTAAATAAACTGATTTTCTTTCTTTTTATTTCTTTTTTGAAGTTTCAAATTGTTCCTGACACAATTGAAAAGAACATTATGAATAATCTCAACCCCAGCTCTAATGTCGAAAAAACAGGAGGGGAAGGTAGTTTCCCGAGATTTAAAAAGAAGCGTGGTCGCCCATCAGGCGGAAAGACTGAAAAGAAGCCTGAAGTTGTTTACGGAAGACCGAGAAAGCAAATCAAGAACCAATCGTCAATGTTGAATTTCACATTGCAGGCGAAAGCAGTAAGACGACGTTCTTAATTTTTATATAAGCTTTACTGTTGAGTCATTCATATCTTTTTTTTTTTTTTTTTTTTTTTTTTTTAGTCTTCGAACACTATTCACAATGAGCAGGAACACCAACAAACGAATGTTGAAGAGATCGTCGATAATAATGTTGACACAACAGTCGATGAAGCTGTACCTGAAGAGAGTTTCAGTAATGCTGTAGTAGTTGAGCTTGAAGAAAATCATGCCTCTTTAGTCGACCAAGAAGAGGTGGTTGCCACTAAAGTTTCAACTTTTGAAAATAGCGTTGACGATGAGAACGAAGACGAAGTTAATATTGATGAATTTCCCAACTTCGATATCCAAACTGCGGATTTGTTGGATGAAGATAAGGGAAATGATAATGAGTGCGGAACAGACGATGAAGGCGATACAGAAGAACTAGACGAAAACGAATTCATCACTGTTGACAATGATGCAACTTCTATCCTTGAAGAAAGCTACTTCAATAAGTATCTTGCTGAGTTACAGGAGAGATTGAAGAGGAAAAGACCAGAAGACTATCAGAATGGCACTTTTTGGGTTCACCGAAAGAATCCATACTTTATGCTTGATAGTAATAACAAAGACCCGGGATACCTCTATACACCTAGAGTGTTTTTATGGTTCCCTCATCATTTAGTAAGAGATTTAACGTGTCCGACTTGTGAAGCAAAAATAGGTGTAAAGGGATTCAATAAGAAGCCTAGAGCTAGAAGGATTATCGATTTAAATGAGTGCGATCTTAAATGAGAAGTTTCTTTTTTATGTCATTTCTAATATGTTTAATAATTTTTAGCTGTTTTTACCTGATGACTACAAGATATAAGTGTTGTAACAAGGATGTTAAGCGCACATTTGATGGGTGTAACCCAACTTTGATTCGACAACTTCCACTTCATTTACAAGCTGAATTTCCAGCTGTCCTTAGTCATCGACTGGCCTTTTTAAAATGCTTTGCAAACTGATGAGACCACTCTTTCAACATGGGATCGGACCTCATCGTATGTCTAAAGTCCTTCGCGTGATGCACACTGAGAAACATGAGGAATTGCAGCTTCAATACTACACAACCCTCGATCATGATGCCCAAAGTCCTTCCGTATTATCTATGCTCCAGTCAAGACAATATCCTGAGTTTTCTCAATTCAAAGACAAGATTCAATATAGTGGTTATGCTCCTTCTGCTAATTACATTAGTTATGTATACAGCTCCTTGATAGCGAAGGTTCGTCCTTTCATGGATCAACTTATGTCGTTTGTAGACGGCACTGTTTTAAAAGGGGGTCATTCTTTCAAGATCATTGATCACTTGGCAAAAATCAATGAGGTTTCAACGTTTTCTTGCCTCTACACTGTTTTAAATGAACATGTAGAGATCCGTTTACAAGTCTTGGCACAAAGCAAAAAAATGGATCATCTAGCACCTCAATTTCTCCAGATGATGGATACTTACAAAAAGCTTAATATGAAAGAGCCTGGGCTTTTTTATACAGATAATGTCATTGGAGATCAAGAATTCTTAAAACAGGTGATGCCGTCCTTAACCAAAGACGTTGTACCTATTCCCAAATGTACAATTGGACAACAGCAACAACAACAAAACCCTTTTCTTTCACTTCCTATTATTACCCTGCCAGAAACTTCAAAGATCAGAGTTTTAAGATCTGAAGTAGAGATCAATGAGGCTTGTATCGAAATATTTGGAAATACTGATGAGTATAGTAATGAAATTTTTGTTAGTTTTGATTGTGAATGGATGATGTCCACAAGTGGAGTATCCTTAATGCAGATGTGCTACCAAAATGAAATTGTTTTGTTCCGTGTACATGACTTTGATACGAACACGTTTCCTCGTAAGCTATCCAAGGTTCTTAGCTGTTCCAAGATTGTGAAATTAGGGAGAAATATCAAGGCAGGCTGTACAAGAGTGAAGCGTGTCTTTGGTGTTGTGGTATCAAACCTCGTAGATCTTGGGCCATTTTGCTACAACCGCGACTTAGTTAATAACTCTCGTCCCCGACTTGATGTTCTTTGTGGAAGCATTTTATCTTTGCAACTACCTAAGATATCTATCATTCGTTGTGGTGACTGGGAAAGAGATAATTTGACAAGTGAGCAAATAAGCTATGCAGCATTAGATGCTTGGGTCGCTTTAAATTTTTTTGAAAAGGCTAACGAAGAACCAGCTGTAAACGAAAAGGTTACGAAAAAGTCACAAAAAGGTACTTTTGTTGCAGTTTATAACTAAACATCCGCAAGAGTGATGCCTTCTGCCTATGGATTCATTGAGGATAATGAAGGATCCATTGAAGCTCATTTAAAAGATACCAGGCTTATAAAGGTCGATGATGTTCAAGTGCTTTCCATGCTTCTTGAAAGTCATCAAGAAAGCGGCAGTCCTGAAGCAAGAACTTTAAGTGATTTGGGTGATCCTCCTTTTATATTAAGAATCAACAACCACTGTTTGAGAACGGCCTCGAAAAAACAATACGACCGTAAAAAGCAACAAGATTTGTCGGAAGTGTCTCCTGTTCCCTCAGAGTCAGACACTATCCACCCAAATACGTCTCTTGACTCAGGAAATGTACATGTACCTTCAAAAATCCTGAAAGATGCTTTTCATGTAATGCAAATGATACGTGTTTCCTTAAAACATGGCATGGCCAAAGAGTTTTCTCGTCGTTTCAGAGATGCTATGTTTGTTGTTGATCTTGGTGATAAAAGATTAGTGAGCCAATATCTTGAATCAATAGGGACTGATTGGGAGAGCTATATGGTGAAAACCCCTGATTTTATTTTGAAGCGTATACGAAGATATATACCACCACCCGAAGAGCTGTATAAATCTGTCTCAATGCTTTTCATGCATTACGGTCCTGCAAAGTGCGTATTAAGCGGGAAGCCTTTGTTCAATGAAGACGCATGGAGCGCTTCTAAGCATGTTTTGGAGGAGATAAGGCTTGGTCACGTTTCAGACGTATTAAATGGTCCCGTATTATATACAGAAAAAAGGTTCGACAAGAATGGATTGATGAAGTATAGGTGTAGCAGAGGTACTAGTTCTGTAGAAGGCTCTGTACATATGAACATCATAAGAAAATTTGCATCGTACAACGCAGGTCCTCGTTTAGCTGATATGGTTCTTGCTGACTATCGTCTTTATCACAACACCGATGTAAGAGAATTTCAGAATATACTTATATATAAGTTCAATTGACCTAATACGTATTATACTAAATCACAATGTATGAATTTTTAGGTTGGCTCAAGAAATCGCTACGGAAAAGTGCATAAAGGTCATTACAGTCCCTGGTTATATCAATCAATCAATACTATTAGAATCAAGCTGGGCCATACAACTTTCTAGCAATCTGCCAAAAGACAAAGTTAGCTGTCACTGCGGTACACACTGATCAAGAGGTTAAGCTATACGAAGATTTTATGAAAAACCCTGAAAAGTGACGTTCCATAAGCCTCACATCTGGAAAAGCAACACCAAATTTTGTATGCTTTGCTAAATTATGGTCAAGTTATTGTAAGGAAGGAAGTAATATATATTACAAGACGTCTAGACATCTGGAATCGTACTACAATGTATTAGATGATCGACAGAAGTACTATGATACTGTAATATTTAATATCGATACAGTACGTCTGGTAAGGTCTGCTTTGACCTCAGAAAGTAGATCCACTGTTTCGATTCCAGTCCATGTACAAATTACAGCGGATCAAGCTATACAGAGGATGATTCAAAGTGAAACTGTGGCTTTGTTACCTCCTTCACCTCCCTCCAGAGAGCAACATCAACCAATGCCACTCAGAGCACTGCTTCCAGTACCTGTTATTGATCCAAGTATTTCACTTTCTTCAGGTAACTTACAGCAACGAGCACGTAGAACATGTGCTGTTTGTAAAATTGCTGCCTGCAAAGGCGCAAATATGCATAGCCGTTGCTCAAACAAGTGTGGCGTTTGTAAACTTGAGAGCTGCAATGGAAGATACAAAGGGCCTACCTGCCAAAATCCCTCTTTTACATAATTTTAAACCTTAGCCATCTGTATTTTTCCTCTATTAAAACTTGAAGTATTATTCACATTCGCTCAGTAAAAAAGCCGTTTATTAATGTATTCCTGTAAAAATGTCGGTGTCCGAAGGACACCGAGATTTTCAATAATTAATTTTTTTTTCTGGGATAATTAATTCAAAATTTAAGATAGCCCCAGACATAATTATAGGGCCTAATGTTAGGGTAACACCACGAGTATCAAGTTGTTGTGCATGAATACTGTTCCTTTTATTATTTACAGGCGGCAAAGAACGGTTTATCAGAGGGTATAAATGCCCAGAGAATTTGCATGACAACGGACATTATGACACATACTACGGGAAGAACAAGTATGCCGAATTTACCAGCAATTTGTCCTGTAAGAAATGGGAAAAGAGCAGCCCCGCCTGCACCCAATCTACACACCGATTTTGTTTTTATATTAATAAAAATTTCTTAAAACGCATAACATAATTCACTTACGCAGCCATAAACCCAATTGAAGTTGAATGGTAATTTCTTGGGAGCGCTTTCGAGGCTAAAGAAATTGTAGTAGGGAACATTGGGCCTAATAAGAAACCAATAGAGACCAAAACTAGAATAAATACCGTTAGTTACACAATTACTGAATTCAAAATTATATAATTTTTTTTTTTTTTTTTACCCGACGAGTCAATAAAAATGTCAGTTGATACAATCATCACTAGCAATCCACTGATAATCATGATCGTAAATAATGTAATCATTAATTTCTCTCCAAATCTACCACTCAAGTAACCAAGCGCAAGACGACCTAATGCTAATCCTCCCCAGTAGCTCGACATGATATCAAGCATAGGACCTGCCTCACCGTGTCTTCCTTCTGTCAACCAGGTAAATCCCCAGCCTCCCAATGTTACCTCTACGCCGACATAAATCAAAATATATACGGCACCAACTAAAGTGACCTTATTCAAAATAGCCAATTTAGTTAATTCGCCATGGTTCATCTTTTTGATATCATCATCATCATCATTTTTGCCTTCTTCAAAATCAACATGATAGAAACCTAGGGTGATACTGATAATATTCACGATGGCTATTCCAGTTAAAAAGACATACATGCCTGACCAGGGATACTCGTTTTCCAACAAATATGCAGCTACTTTGGGACTAATAAAAGCTCCAAAACCAAACGCAGCTGGTAATTCAAAAAAGAAATTAGTATAAAATGCTGATAAACGGTTCAATAATTATACCATGCAGGATATTCAACATGAGCGTAGCCAGGGGTACATTTGCAACGAAAACATTCATGGCGGCATTTAATAAAGCCATACCGGCGCCAACAAAAGGCATCGTACATGCAACGACAATAAAGGGAGGAGCGGTAGAGATAATGATATATGCAACCAGGATGGAGGTTGAACCAAGGTAAAGCGCTCTTAATTGACCGATACTATGCACAACATAGCCGTTCAACCCCGCACTGATGAAAAGGCCACAAGCCCAGCATAAAAACAGAATGGAGATAGTTTCATTTGATATATCATAGTCTGCCTTCATTCGAGGAATGATTGTACCTAAACTACCATCATTTAAACCAGCCACAATACTGATGAAGAAAGCAGATAATAACGGTTTCACATGACCCTTTAAATCTTTTAAACTCTCTTGATCCTTTGTTTGTTTCTGTAACAATGGTACATTTTCTTGGTCGACCAAAATCTCGGTACCGGATGACATCTGATTTCAAACAAGATGTTAAGACACCATTTTCTGTAATGTTAAAATATATACCTTTTAAAAATGATAATAAAAGAAAAGTAAGAGAAAAAAAAAAGAGAAGACAAAAAAAAAATTTTATGGTCGTTTTATAAGATTACTTTTTTTTTTTTTTTTTAGATCCGCTTTAAAGACACCTTTCAGAGCAAATTTTCTAGATACCGGATAGGTTGAAAATAGTGGGGGGAAGCAGGGAAAATAATAATAGGGCTTTTGATAAAAAAAAAATCATTGTTTAAGACTGACTTGGTGTTACACATTGCCGCGACACAGGAATTGCTGTCCTCACCAGCAATTTCTTGGGAACGAATCTTAAATTTTATATGGTTACTCTTGCGATTGGATACATTGATTTATGTGTTCAAGAATTCTTAACTACTGTAGCCAATGATTACAACTTCCTTAATCAGGTACACACAATGCCCTGAAGTTATGTGCAAGAGCCGAGCTTCGACACAATGCAATTTAAGTTTACAATGTTGTGATCAAGGGTCATATCCACATATTATTTACGGTCACACAAAACATCTTAATTTAGAAAAGTTGTTGTAATCCGTCATAAATCATAATATTTTTTCACGTAGTACACCTCTTTAATTCTCCTAAGTTTCCTTCTTATTTCCCTTGATTCAACCTATGGGAATTAGTCCAATTAATGGGCAGGAAGCAGCAGTCATTTTTACTAATGATTATAGAACGTATCATTGTTATACCACAAATAATATTTATTATCAAAAGATATTCATTGTTTCGTTTATGCGGATTCATCACAAGATCTTGTTCCTGTTGGTGACACATGATGCTGTTTTCTTTGTTTTCAGGGTCTACTTTGGATCTCAGGTGGATCAGAACATGACCACGTATTTTATATATATATATATTAACATATGATTGCAGCATATCATCTATATAAATACTTGTATACATGATATGCAGGATCTTTATAATAAGGTTTAATAAATATTTGTACTTTTATGGATAATGTTGTTAACAGATACAAAGAATATGTAATTTAACTCAACGTATGGTATCATATTGTTAAACACAATTTTGTTTCTAACAATATAAGAGTGGGCCAAGTAACGGGTATACTAGGATTGTCACTCAATAATATAATTTGTAGATATGGTTTTGTCATTTGACATTTTTTTATTTATGTATTATTGCATCCCTCTTTATCAGATAAATTCTTTTCTAAATGGCAATACATACTTTTATTATCACATTATTGTTAGTTTTTTATAGCATTTGAGTTTGATTCTAAACAATTGTTACGTGTCTAAGGGTAAATTAACAATAAATTATGTATTGATAAAATTCTTTATATCAGATAAGTACCGACTTGCCAATCTACGACTATTCCTATCTGAACTTTCAGACACAATGAAGCAATGTTTCCTTATTGATGACTTTATTACGAGCGCCAAATATATATTTTTTGTCGTATTAAGACATTTAGTAAAATGAGCTATATTAAAGATTGCTCAGACAATCAATTGTGTTGAACAATCGCATTTGTTTTTTTTTTTTTAAAAAAAAAATAATTGATTGGAATTATGTTTCTAGAACAAGCATGCTAACCTCGGACAATGTTATTTTTAAAGCCTTTTCCAGAAAATATTTACCCCGCAGAAAGCATGTGCGTGTGTAAACAGATGACTTTTATTATTATTTACAAGCTCCAAACAATGGTTTATCCGAGGGAATAAAGACCCAGAGAATCAGCATACCAACGGACATGGCAATACATGCCGTGGGCATAATGAGAATACCAAATTTACCAGCAACTTGACCTGTAATAAATGGGAACAAGGCTGCACCACCTGCGCCCAAACTATCCATCAAAAAGGCTATTAATAAAAAAAAACCTTTATACTTCTGATGATCACTTACGCAGCCATGAATCCAATAGAAGTAGCATGATAACTTCTGGGCAAAGCCTTTGAAGCTAAAGAGATGGTTGTGGGAAACATTGGACCCAATAAGAAACCAATGCTTACAAGAACTAAAGAAAAATTAAAATAGTTTAGTTACACGAATGTTGTACTAGGAAAGAAAAGCGGAAAGAACATTACTTGTGGAATCAATTACAATGTCAGTTGATAAGAGCATTACTACCAATCCACCAATAATCATCATCGTGAATAAGGTGATGGTCAATTTCTCTCCGAACCTGCCACTAATGTAGCCCAACAAAACACGGCCTAGTGCTAATCCACCCCAATAACCCGACATCACCTCAAGCATGGGACCATCTTGACCGTGTCTTCCTTCTGTTAACCAGGTAAATCCCCAACCTCCTAATGTTACCTCTACGCCGACATAAATTAAAATGTAAACTGCACCAATCAAAGTGACCTTATTCAAGATGGCTAATTTAGTTAATTCACCGTGGTTGGGCTTGTTATCATCATCATGCTTGATTTCCTCAAAATCCACTGGATAGAACCCGATTGTGATACTGATGATATTGATAACAGCAACACCCGTTAAGAAGACATACATACCCAACCAGGAGTAATTATGGTCCAACAAGTAACCAGATACTTTGGGACTAATGAAGGCACCGATACCATATACAGCTATAAAAAAAGATGATTAGTGCCAACTTTTTTTTAATTTAAACTGTAAGATTATAAATACCATGCAGAATATTCAACATAAGGGTGGCAAGGGGTAAATTAGCAACATAAACATTCATGGCAGCATCCAATAAAGCCATACCAGCGCCTACAAATGGCATGGTGCAAGCGACGACAACAAAGGGAGGGCCAGTAGAGATTGTAGCGAAAGCCACGAACATGGAAGTGGCACCAAGATACAGGGTTTTTAATTGACCGACTCTATGCACGATATAACCATTTAACCCAGCACTGATAAAAAAACCAAAAGCAGAACACAAAAATAAGGTAGAGATAGTCTCATTTGAGATACTATAATAAAGCTTCATTCGAGGAATAATTGTGCCTAAACTACCATCATTGAGACCTGCAACGATACTGATAAAAAAAGCAGACAGTAATGGTTTCACATGGCCTTTTAAATCTTTTAAACTTTCTTGATCGTTTGTTTGTTTTTGTAACAATGGTTGGGTTTCCTGTTGTGTAGAGGACCCTGTTTCGTTGCTTGGCATCTAAAAAGGAGATTCTGATCAGTTCACATCGTTTATGTATGACTTGATTAAAGAGGTAAAGCTACCTTTATAAGATAATGAAAGGAAGAAGTGGATAATTAAAAAAAAAGAAGATTTTTTCTTTTTATAATTACCAAGTTGTAACACCGCATTACATCACACAAGCACGCTCCGCCAAATAATAATAATGGAGTGGACGTTTTGTTTTTGACACCGGCCCCCTTTTTTTTTTTTTTTTCTTGTACATATTTTTTTCATTTTTATAAAATGACAGAACAAGCAGTACAGTCATTAGCTCAACTCCAAAACAGTTTTCATTTGAAGCCCACACACACTGATCTCATCAAGAGTGTCATGGGAGACTCTTCCGATGTCATTGGGTTTATTCGTAAGGGACAGCAATATATCACCATCGAGGCCATGGATCAAGAAGAAGCAAATAACCAGGAAAAGGTGAGGATCAGTCTTACAAAGGGCTTGCGAATATTGATCCCTTCAACATAGATTCTTGAACTGGATGCCAGCTATCGAGAGTTAATGGATCTTGAAAGTAGAGTACGTAATCAAAATACAACCTTTACGACATTAGCTACACGTATCAATAATGGCGAGATACTGGTAAGCCATATTGGGCAGGGGGTTTCTTTTGTTGTTGTTGCTGTTGTTGTTGACATATTGCTAGAAAAACTTGATGACACCTTATGAAGAAATCCAAACACAATTGCAGGCTAAATGTACGACAGAGGAAGAAAAATATCTTACAAATGAGAAATATATTGATTTCAGACAGAATATCTGGGTTAGTGCTGTAGGGGATTCAATAGACCAAAGACTAAGTGTTTGTTATAGAATATCAATCATCCAGATGAATTAATGCCTAGTCTAGTTGAAAATGATGATGATGATATTGTGATGGGATCTACAAAGATCTCTTTGAAATGTCCATTGACCACAACATGGTTAGAAGATCCAGTGACAAGGTATTATTGACAGATATATGGAATGCAGGGACACAACTAACAACACCACATAGTACTGTTTGTAAACATTCATTCTCAAAGGCTGCAATTTTGGATTTGATGAGGCAATCTGGAGGCAGTGTAGTGTGTCCTGTCTCTGGTTGTAATAAAGGGATCGTCCCCACTTATTTAATCAATGACGAAATCATGGCTGAAAGAGTGACACGAGTAAAGGCAAGAGATGAAAAGAACGCAAGTTCAACCCAGTTCTTTGATGTTGAATAAAAATGATGATAGCCTCTCCTCTGTTTTTTTTATTTTATTTTATTTTTACTTTATTATCTAAAATGTTAATTTACAGTGCCTCTTTTTCTTATTAACAAAAACGGGAAGCTTAAACTCTAAAGTCGTATTGGTTACTGGTGCTTGACATTAAACCTAATTATTAATATCCTGTTAGCATCTAATATCCATACAAATCCCTCACAATAATTTACCCATTGCTCTTGCACGCTTGATGGCCTTGGCTAATTTACGTTGGTTCTTTGCGCTGACGCCTACAATAATAGAAGTTTAGACAAAAACAAAAGATGCAGTGTATTCTTCTTACCGGTTTGTGCACGAGGTAAGATCTTTCCCATATCAGAAACGAAATGTGTCAAGAGTCTGAAATTCTTGTATTCATGGAGAGGGT
Source organism: Mucor saturninus (assembly GCA_016758985.1). Taxonomy (NCBI): domain Eukaryota; kingdom Fungi; phylum Mucoromycota; class Mucoromycetes; order Mucorales; family Mucoraceae; genus Mucor; species Mucor saturninus. The sequence goes on from JAEPRD010000106.1 coordinate 36,085, forward strand.
TGAGACCAAGGACCTCAAAGGGGTCTTCGGTGGGGGGAGTGGGTCTACCACGACGTTGACGCAAAGACTCTCTGTAACGAGTGTCGTTTAAATCTTCAGGGTGATAAATGTCGCCTTCACGGTGAATCTTTTGGTAACGTTGAACAGCATCACTAAGGGGTCTGATCTTATCCTCTATATATATATTTTTTGAATTAGCTCAAATTCTTCTCTCTTTCATTCAATGATTCTCACTCACTTTGAAGTGTTCCTTCGAGTAAGCTTAAGGTTGCTTCTTCAATAGCTAATCACACAATTATTTAATATTAATTATTAGATCGCTATCGACTTTTTTTATTTCTATAATTACATTTTTGAGGAGTGGCTGAATCAGAAGTGGTGCCATTGATTTGTTGAGAGGCTCCTGATAAAACTCTGCTGGTGGGAGAGGGAGCTTGCAATACTCTTGTGAGTGAAGAGAACGCACGAACTTGAGCAAACATTTTTTAAGCAAAAAAAAAAAAAAAAAAATTAAAGAGAGCAAGGGGGGTATAAAAAAACCTGTCAAGGCCCAAAACAAGCTGGTAGGTGGCGGGGTTTCAATTCAGGGAGGGGGCTGGGACAGGACACTGTGTATCCATCATGTCTGCCAAGTGATATCTAAAGATCAGGTTGTATAATTGACAGTGTGTGTGATGCATAATTTTTATTTTTATTTTCAATAAATGTACAAAAGATGAAGGGTATTTTTTTTTTTTTTTTTTTGCTCTCATTAATAATGCTTTGATTTCAATTCATTTCCACGAATTGTAGGTGATTTCAACTCGTATTCATTTCCATTCAGGATGGGTGTATCTGTAGAAGAAGAGGCGGAAACAAATTCACTTGGATGGTGTATTTCTTCATCCGTGCTATACCTTGGTGGGGAATCTGTTGGCTCGTTATTTGTTAATAATGTCTCTCCATCCTGTGCTTCTTCGTCGTGGTTTAATCGAATAATCTGACTTGGATCCTCATGCTTGTGTTTAATAAATGTGTCAATGACCCAGAATTGCATAATATTCATCACCAAGGGAAAGCTTTTTATATAAAGTAATTTTTTTTTTTTTTTTTTTTTTGGTAAATGCGTTGTTCATACAAATTAAAGCACGGACTTACATTAGCATGACAAAGACCACTTGCAGTCGGTAGTTACCCACTGTCCATTGTAGAACCCAGCCACCAAAATCAGATATCCAAGGACATAAATGAAACAGAGAAACCACAATAATCTTCATGAGCATTAAACAAATAATGTATACTGCTAATTGCTTAGCCCATTTCTTTAATTGCTCGGTTAAAGGGGGATCTCCATAAACTCCACTTTGGAATCCAGACCAGGCAAGTTTCTTGACGAGGTGTTTAAAGCCGTGTAATAACAACCATAAAATACCGATACCTAGTGTTGTGTCTACTAATATATTCAGAAAGTACCTAGAAAGAAAAAGGTTGGTCGACATGTGGGAGGGAAAAAACAATTTACAATTTACCAAACACAAGGATTTGATTTCTCGCCTTCTGGATCCACACCAAAGAATACGGCAGCTACAACATTAAGCGAATGTATCATGATGCCGCCTGCTAATTGTTTACTGACATCGAGAGCCCTATTTTTAGAAGAAGAAAAAAAGGCTGAGTGTGAGGGGGGCTTTCTTTATTTAAAATACAAAAGACGTACCAAATGCGAATGGGTCGTTGTGGTTGTTCTCGTTGTCGTTTAAAGATTAATGTTGAAAAGGCTGTGGTTGCTAGGCACAATTGAATAAATATACCAAAGCCATCCATGAGCTTACACCCGGAATCTTGATCTTCAGGAGAATCCATGTTTATAAATAGAAAGAGAAAGAAAGGGTCGACCTCTCGCTCTTTTCTTTTCCGCCCGCCTTTTTAACTCGTCCCCCCCATCTCCCAAAAATGGATTTTGGGCTGTCTCACAGCCCATGACATCAGTCACTTTTTGAAGATTAGCAAACTCTATATTGTGTGTAAGTGAATAATATTAGCCAGAAGACTACAAGCAGAATTTAGACGCCTTTTTCCCTATACAGCTTTTACTTCTTGCTTGATTCAGCGTAGACCAGAGCGCTGTTATCATCATTTAATCCATCCCGACCACCTATGGGAACCAAAGGTTAGTTGCTGGACTTGGTTTCATCCACTGCAGTGACATGTAATGTAACTTCAATTATGAGTTTTCACATAGAAGCAATAATCGTTCTTTGCCAAGAAATCAGTTACAACAAATGCAAATGGTGAGACACGTCAATTGGTATGTAAGACGCTACAAAACAAACATTCAATCAGTCGGAATTAAAATAAATTCACTATACGTCAAAATTATCGATTAGATAATACACTTTTGGCCTGACGAAATTTTTACTATATTTATGGATTAGGAAAGACATTATAGTTAACAACCATTGAAAAAGAAAGAAGATTTTTATTAAGATTTTTTATTAAGAAAAGATTGCTTATAATAATCAAGACATCGCTATTATTAGTTAGTTAAAGCACAAAAATTCTCATGATTTGCTATTTTACTTACTTGATACCATGAATACACCACACCAAATAATAGTAAATACACATTTGCCACTCACATAAATTAGCGAGTGTTTCCAGGATGGCCACGAGGAGGCTTGTATCCATTTTCGGGTTTGTCTAGAATGGGGAGAAAATCGAAAAGGTAATAGAAGCGGTGGGAGGAGACTCGATGAAAAAGGACTAACTTGATCAAATTGGACCGTAGTCAGATAAGAATGCAAGGTACACTTTTCCACCCTCTACAATGTGCTCCATGTTACCCTCCTGTGAAAGTAAAACTATCTAAACCGAAAAGAAAAACAGACCTAGCAGATAACGTCAGTATCTACCTCTCCGTAACTGCCAGCTCAAGGATTGTTATCCAGTTAAGGACGGCCATCACGTCCAAAGCAGTGACTACCCCCTTGGAAAGATAGCACTCCTTTGGTATTCCCACCAATATTGCCAGCTCAGTTGTTGAAGCGAAATCTTTGATATATTTAAACCTGTATTCCCTATTATCGTAGGGTGTGCTTTATTTCATTTCCAATTGTATACTCTATCGCATTTATTCGTTTAAGAGCACCGACAATATGCAGTAGGAGTAATTTCATATCCTGTCATTCAAATTCAGGGATTCCTTTTTTTTTTTTTTTTTGGGAACCTGAAAGTAACAGTGACACATAGTTTTTTGCAAGGTATCCGTTGTACATTCATCAAGTCAATGGAAAACATGTATCATCAAAAAATAAAGGTAGATCTTGAAAAAATAAAGTAAAACCTGTTTTCAGGTAGTACATGAACCAGGTCAGCCACACTTGGCTGATAAAAAAAAAAGAGCGCAAATCTTTGCACAACCAAAACATTACATCTGTAATCTTACATAATTATTGGTGTTGACTACTTGGGATGAGAGACAGCCGCTTTGATGGTAAACCAATGCATAGTATATTCGTAGTGTATACATACACTTTTGAGAGTCTTATACAGCATTTCTGGCTCAATTGTTATTCTTAAGACCCACCAATGATAATACTCTCTGCAAAAAAAAAGCATGTATAGAATTTTTACAAGACATTATGTTGAACTTTCATGTCAATGTTTGTTCTAATGAATGTCATTGTCCCCATTGAAAATTTTGAGCTTTTTTTTTAAAGCGATTTAAAAAATAAAAAATAAAAATAAAAAATATGTATGTATTTACACCCCCTTTTAAATTACTACGCAAATGGCAGAAGAAACATATGGTGCCATTCAATTTGGCGAATTTCGAAAATACATGAACAATAAGCAAGCAAAGTTGAAGAACCAACAACAAGAATTGTAAATGAGGACATGTTCTTCCCCATTTTTTTTTATATTGACACACATACCTAGGAAAAATTTAGCTAGTCAAGAAAGGGCACCATTGTTTAAAGGGCTTTCAATTCATATCAATGGCTATACGAATCCACCCAACAGTGAATTACGTCGATTGATATTGGAATATGGAGGAGACTATCAGCATTACTGTAAGATTTTTATTTTATATTTGGAACTTTCATTCATTTCCCTCCATGTAGTGAAAAAATCCAGTGTGACCCATATTATTGCCACGAATTTAACAAACTCGAAAATGAAGGAGTTTCGGTACGATATATAAATACTAGCTAGATTGTTTTCATATCTAACTTGTAGTTTTTTTTTTTTAAAAAAAAAAGATTATACAAGGTAGTGAAGCCAGAATGGATCACCGAAAGCATTGAAGCAGAACGCCTTTTACCTTGGCAACCGTATCGATTGGTGATTAGCGGACAAGCGTTAAATCAAGACATTTTATCCAACCAATGGGCAAGGTCCACCTCAACTGTCAATCCGCAATTTATTAAACGGTATTACGAGACCTCTCGTTTACATTACTTGTCTGTATGGAAAGGTGAATTAAAAGACATTGTGGACACATTACAAGAAAAATATCCAGCTAAAACAACACCCCATGGACCTCGTGTCATTATGTAAGTTTTTTTTTTGGGGGGTGGGGGGGAGGATTGTTAAATTTTTTTTTTTAAAAAAAAAAACCTTATTTTAAAACCAAACAAAAAGGCACATTGATTTTGATTGCTTCTTTGCGTCAGTGGGAATTAAGGATCGACCTCATTTACGAGATCAACCTGTAGCTGTATCGCATGGTTCTGGTAAAGAGTCATCCAGTGATATTGGTGAGTTGTAAAAAAAAAAAAAGTTGTTATTACAATCACTTACTTTAAAACAGCATCGTGTAATTATGTGGCTCGATCTTTTGGTATACACAATGGAATGACGTAAGAAATGGATACCAACCTACAAAAATGACAAGAATTCATGTTTTTTTTTAATTAATTATAGTATTGGAACCGCGATGGGACTTTGTCCAAACCTTCAAATCATACCGTAAGTACAGAGAAACGCATGTTTTATTTTTTGTTATAGTGTTACCTTACTAAAACAATCGTAACCCCACGTTTTTGAAAGATATGAATTTGAAAAATATCGATCCATTTCTGAAATTTTTTATGAGGCAAGTATTTTTTTTATTGGTATACAAGATCCTAAAGTAAAACATGAAATAACCTGATTTTTTTTTGGGCATGGCCCGTGTACAGATTGTGTTCCAACATGCGCTTGAAATGCAAGCAGTGAGCGTGGACGAGGCTTTATTAGAAATCGAGGGAAATGGTCAAGAAGAGCATGTGGCTACTACGATGAGAAATGAAATAAGACAAGCGACTGGATGTGAAGCAAGTATTGGTATCGGTAAAAATATCTTATTAGCAAGGTAAGCTTTAACAGACGCATGTGTTTCTTCTTTTGGGGGCGGGGGAAAGAAAACTCACCAAAATGTAAATTTTTTAGATTGTCTACCAAGAAAGCAAAACCAGCTGGTCAATTCTATTGCAAAGAACATGATGTAGAGCCTTTACTAGCAGAAACAAGTGTTACGGATCTACCTGGTGTAAGACATCCTCTTTTTTTTTTGTTATTTTTAAATACGTGTTTCCTCGTTTTATACATATATTTACCGATGCTGTGTTCTAGGTAGGTTATGCTATAGCGGAGAAGCTCAAAGAATTGGTAAACATTTGCACTTTATGAAAAAAAAACGAGATAACTAGATTAAATCATGTTTTACTGTATGTCTACTCTTAGGATGTTCAAACTGTGTTGGATGTGAGAAAAATTCCGTTGACGGATTTGCAAACAAAGTTAGGCGCAAAAATGGGTCAAACCTTGTTCCAGTTCTCACGTGGGTTGGATGATCGTGTTTTGACTAGACACAAACAAAGACAATCTGTTAGTGCGGAAGTGAATGTAAACACTAACCTAACCCCCCAATCAACAATTCATTTCCGTTGCTAACATTTTTAATATAGTGGGGTGTGCGCTTTGAAAATGACTTGAATGAAAAGGTAAAAAGATTTTCTTTGTTCAATTTTTTGGCAGGTATTTTAAATATCTTTACCCCCCCTTTCGCCATCAGGAGTTTGTACAAGGTCTATCAAAAGAAGTTTCGGATCGCTTAATTAAACATGGTTTAAAAGGCAAGACAATAACTATCAAGGTAAAAAAAAAAAAAAAAAGTTAAAATGTAATGCCATGCAGGCGCAAGTTTTTTTAAAAAAAAAAATTGTAGATCCTAAAAAGAAAGCACGATGCGGTTGAAGCCTCGAAACATTTGGGTCATGGTCAAGTCGATTCGTTTTCAAAATCGACGATGCTGAGTGATTATACCAACGATAGTCATGTCATTTTCAAGAGTATTTATCCCATGCTAAAGGGCTTCCAGTTCTCTTGCTCGGATATTCGGGGATTAGGCATACAAATAACAAGGCTAGATAACATTGTTTTGTCACGTATGTAATTATCTTTTTTTTTAAAAAAAAAAAAAAAAAAAAAAAAAAAAATGCGCAATATGTATATAAATATACTCAATAGCTATTTATAGCTGATCAAGGTACTTTGAAATTCAAGTCAGCTACTACAGCAGAAACTACATCGACATCTTCCAGTAGCAGCAACACTAGGGAGATGACCAAAGCAGAAATGACGGTAGATTATAACGTCTACAAGGAGCTTCCAGAACTCATGCAACAAGAGCTCGCATCCAATTATACGCTTGTGTTTCAAAACAATGCACAGCCAGTAGAAGAGCTTCCTCCATGGTCTCAGCTGGACCCCACTACTTTACTGGCCTTGCCCAAAGAGATGCAAGAGCAGGTTCTTCAAGCGTATGGGAATAAGTCAAGTCCTCCTCCTACTGTACCCTTGCAAATGAACGGTCTTGATTATGACGTAAATGTCTGGAACGCTTTGCCGGAAGGTAAAATAAAAACACGAAAGATTGGCATTGTGGGGGGTAGGATTCGAAATATTCACATGCGAATGTTCCCATAGATGTGCGCACAGAGCTATTAGAAGAGCACTGTAGGAATCAACCCACGGAGAAGAAGCCGATAGAGATATTACCAGCTATGGTTAGCCCACCTTCTTTACCATTGCTGTCGGAGCCGGAAGGAGAACCCGCGTTAAATGGATGTACGGATTTGAAAGAGATCCGTAGCTTATTACGTGATTGGGTATCCCTGTATGAAGATGGACCTGAACCAGAAGATGTTGAGAAAGTCATTGATTTATTGACGGATTTAATCGATGGTAGTGATATAGAAAAAGTGCGATTGATTGTGCTTTATTTAGATTATTTGACAAGGAAAGAAAAGAATTGGAAACAACAAATGAATACGGTCAAGGAAACAGTTCAGAGATTAACATGTTTAAAATATGGATATCCTTTAGCCTTTTATTGATGAATAAAAAAAAAACAAAGAAATGTGTGTGTGTTTTTTAGGGAGATGAATGAGTAAGGATTAAATTGTTGTTGTTGGAGAGTAAGATACGATGATCAATTGTTGTCACGGAAGGTTTCTTTTCATAATCCCATTCTTTACCTTCCCAATGAGGAGAACTGGGAGCATAGCTTTCTGTTGAAGTTCCTGAAGATGGCTTTTCTTCTAATATAGGTTGATATAATTCATTGCTTCTTGTATCAAAACGTTGATTATATTCATATTCATTTAAAATGTCTGTAGGAGAATGTCTCTCCTGGTCAAAGTCAAATTCAAAGTTAAAGTTAGTGCGTTGTTGTTGATAATTCCAATTGGCTTGACCTGGATAAGCAATGAGAGGATACGTGTTATTGCCACTTTCACCACCACCTCCTCCTCCTCCTCCTCCTCCTGAAGGACCACTACTACTTCCTCCCTGTTGTTGCTGGTGATGATGATGATGGTGATGCTGTTGAGGATAATCAGGTGAAGAAGATTCCATGTAATTCTGATCATCAAATGCATGCATAGACGACGTCATAGCTTGTCTCTTAGTAGCTGCAATAGGCATAGATAATTCAACAGGCATTGTCTTTCTTTTACGTCTGTTTGAGATGGTATGAAAGGCCTTCTTTTTTGTAGTCAAACGAGGCGAAGTGGAGCAAGAAGAAGAAGAGGATAGCAAGGCGGAGGAAGAATCGGTTGATTTGTATAAAGAAGGTTTAGGACCTCTTCTAACGGCGCCGACAACGGAAGGGACTAAGCTTAAATGGCGGTGAGTGGGTAAAGAAGTAATGATAGGGAGATCTTCTCCTGATCTTAAGGGCGGAAATGCATCAATAATGCCTTGATCGTCCAAAAGTGACCTTATGTAATGCGACATCAATTGTTGGACATGAGTTTCAACCACTTGGCTTTCATAGACCAAGTCAGCGCGCATGAGACCAAACATGTCAATATTCTTGCTGTTACAGTCCACATCATGTGGAATAATATCAATAAAAAGCCCGGCACTCAATTGATAGCGACAGGGGATCCCCTTTTGAAAGATATCGAGTAAATCTTGCGTGGTCTTCAAGTCAAGATTAATCCAATTGCCATGACCAGCATATAACCTGTAACAGCTCTTGTTGTTGCTATGCGATACCAACTGCTTATTGTTTGACATTTGACAACTTCTTTTTTTTTTGAAGTATATGTTTATATATAAAAAATTGAAGAGAAAAAAAAAAGTGTACAGCATTACAAAAAAAATTATATCCTTTTTATAGGTATAGACTTTTTTTAAAAAAAGTTGCCAATTGTTTGTCAATGTCAGTGACATATTGTTGTCGTATACAGAAAGAAATAAATAAATAAAAAGTGATATAAAGGGGTGTGTGTGTGTGTGTGTTTTCGTTTAGTCTAACAAGCTTGTTACAAGCTAAATAGATTATTTGGCTTATTACAGTTGATCCAATAAATTATGTCGTCTGGGCCAATCAGGAATTAGATTTCGTCCAATCAGAAATAAGTTTTCGCTGAAGTGAGCTAAACTTTACATTCATTGAATTGCTTCATTCTATTTCAATATCGTCATTTCTTTTCTATTACTTTTTCTATTACCTCTCATCAAGAATATAAGGATAAAAAAAAAATAGTATGCGTATTAATGAACCAACCTGGTTTTTTTATCTGCTTCCATACAACAGATATTATAGCCAGGTATATCTACATAATAGAGCTTAAAATTATGATGATAGGCTACATGTTTTTTATAAAAAAAAAATAACAGCACCACTTCATTTTGATGATTGAGGAGCCATCCTTAGCCAATTCGAGAAAATCGACGCTTGATGAAATCAAAACGCATTGTTTTGTTTGTGTTGATGAAAAATAATTAAATAAGAAAATAATCTTATTTTTTTTTGTAAGGGCAGAAACCTCAATTTCAAAAAAAAGAAACTGATCAGTTGTAAGAAAAAGAAATGAATGTGCTGAGAGAACCAATTCATCATCTCCAAAGAGACAAATGAATGTAACTTGACGGTGAAGCGTATCACTCGACATCCCAAAGCGAGAAACTCTCCCGAAACGCAGGAAAGAGTGGGTCGAAAAATGGTCGCAAACAGACATGGACTACCTGAGCAATTGCATCTTTTTGGATGAGTAGGCATCTAATATTAATATAAGGCTTTCAACAGCAAGATCTGCAAAAGGCACACCAGCGATTGTTACAACACTATCAATTCGTGCAGTCAATCATACCATTCTAGGGGCCACCTCTGCTATGGGCGTGGTGAATATCGAAATGAGATTGTCCAATATGAAGCTGAAGAGAATCAAAGTCGATGGCGCTCGCAAGAGAAAACAACCGCAGCCTAAGAAGGCGTTGTCAAAAGGTATTGTCACCGGCCACTATATGTTATCCTTGCAGAATACAATGAATCTCATGAACCAGTACCCCAATATGAAGGATTTCTACATCGTCATGGACAATGCCCCAATACTCATTGCTGATGACATCGAACAAATGATTACAAAAAGAGGATACAGAAGCATTTACCTTCCTCCGTATTTGCTAGAGCTAAATCCTATCGATAACTTTTGGTCTACAATGAAATCGTATGTCAAGAGAAGTACATTTGGTGGAGAGGAAGATTTTAAAGCGAAAGTGACCAAGGCAAGTAATGGGGCGAGAGCTACCACACTCTTGAGTATGAGCCAGCATTCTGTGAGCATGTTTGACAAATGTCTTCGAATGGAACCCATCTAGTAAAGTTTTACTGCAATTTTCAGATACATCTCTTATAAGAAGATCGGTTTTGTTTATTAAATACGCCATTTGGGATTACCATAATCGCTAATTGAGATATGAAAAAGCGCGAATTGGGTCTTGTGTTGGACATATTATGTACCAGCAGGCGTAAGGCTTATGGATTATCTTTAGATAGGAAACATCTGAGCCAAGTTAAACCTAGAGACGGAAATAATCCTCTGCTGTTTGCCTCTTGCTCTAAGCTTAGAGTATAATACATCTTGTAAATTTCATTAAAAAAGATTATTCTACAGTGAATATAATTGCTGTAGTAATCTAGAAATTATCCTAAGCACTTCCTTTGGACCATCAGTGCGATAATACGTCTTTTCGGATGAATCGATTTTGTAGAGGCTCTTGCCAGTAGTCTTGGGGGCTTAAATCATCTAGCATTCTCATTAGAAACATCTACAGGACTGATAGCAAGAGCACCCAAGATACAACTTGCAAGCAATTGTTATTAGACTTGAGGGGTAATCAAATTGGATATATTAAACTTAAACATGATTGATAAGACATGATGGGAAGTGATATACATTAGGAATAAAATTATATAGAAAATGTTTGATATACATAGAGGTTATAACAGGCAACGGGCTACAGTTTCGTCTTCGGGCACAGGCGCTAGGCCCAAGTTCTCCTGTTTCAGCCGTTTGAAGACAGATTGTTGTTCTTGAACCGGAGTGAAACAGCCTCTAGTGCAGATCTTGGTGGTAATAGCAAATATTCAAATGCGAACTTTGAATATCACCCTATCAAATTATTAGACAAAGCTGTATAGACATCTGCTTCAAAACTTACCAACATGAATGCGAAGAGTTCAAAAACTCTCATATAATCGAGACTGTTCTCAATATTGAGTGGTACTGAAGCTGAACGACATTCAACGACTTTCCAAGTTGATCGAGATTTGACAGCGTATTTGATCAGAGTAATCTTGTTCTCAATGATTTGGCAAAAGAAAAGGTTCACCTTCTTAATGGTGTTAAAAGAGGCATTGCGGTACTGACTAAACAAATACTTTAAATTGTCATGGCCGTTCTTGATATTCTTGAGAGTGTCGTTGAGGGAATGAGAGACCACCTTGTCATTGCTAAAGCCGCTGCTTTCCATTACTAGGTAAGTACTATCAACTTTCGCCAAGGTGCCAACGCCATCAAGTGGTTTTAGATTATCCTTCTTTTCTTTGGAGAAATCATTTGAAACAAGCCAGACGTAATCAGCATCCTTTGCTTTCTTTTCACACCTATATGTTGAAAATTTGAAATTTTGATTAGATTTATCAGTGTCATATGTCATCTATTACTTCAGTTGAATTACCATGTAGAGTTCAATACGCTAAGACTGTGCTAAATCACTCATATGGATTATACATATAATAAATTCATATCTCATCATCACTGATAAATGATCGCTAAATCATGATCAGGCATAAAAAAGGAACTCGCTAAAGACGGTCATTACTTTAAAGTGTCACGGAATTGTAACACCAATGTCCAAACTTAAGACATGCTATTGTTATTATTTCTCTATTGATTATGCGTAGCACTAATTGTCCAAAATAGTTATTGTTATTGATAGCATACTCAAGTTGTTAAGAGTAGTATCCTTAGCCTCGTCCATTCCATTTATTATAAGTACTCTTTATTTTTCCTCTTCCTAAATCTTTAGTTTACTTTAACATCAATAAAATCTGACAAGAATTCTAATTGATCCTATTGTCTTTTTATACCTTTTTTTTTTTTTTTTTTTTTTTTTTTTTTTTTTTTTTTGCAAAACTATCCTATCTAAAGCCTACTTTTGCTACAAAGACAGTTGCCAAAAGCTTTGAATATTGGGATATATACTTCACAAAAGATGCTGCGTTCGTCGCTTTTTCCATTAAAGCTACGAGGTTTTAATAGATTTAAGGTGAAATCAAGCAGGGCGTACTGGGCAAATTCAGCAAAAGCACTTGATTCGGCAGGGAGGTCCATAATTGCCTTCTTCATTTTCAGACGATCTTGGGTTTTCAGAATCGCTAGTAGTTTGTCACAAATTTCATCAGGCACTTCTTTAAGAGACTTGTACAAATTTTGATTATTCATGCAAATTATAAACTCTTGCTTAGTTTCTTCGGTAGCCTTATCTTGATTCGTCCCAATGCAGATGTCAAAATAGTTCTTCAGAACACCTAAATCGCTCGCTTGAATGATGGGTTTGTAAGGTGAAATGATATTCTGCGCTGGTGCTTGTTACTTATATATGTTTTTCTCTTTAACGACCTTTAGAGTTGGGAACTAATTATAATCGTCAGAACTCATGTCCATAATGTAAAATGCGTGAACATACTTCCTCTTCTTCTGTGAATGGGTCATCATCGTCGTAAGCATTAGTGCCGTTACCTAATTCAGGCTCATCAGTGAATGATCGTGTAGATGCTAATGACTAAAGTCAAAATTTAGTATTAAAATATGCATTTTTTATACTCTTGTGGATATAGAAGTCTACAACAGACTGGCTTACTTGTAAACTTTCTGTTTCTTCTTCGTCTTCCAAAGAACTCGTCAAATCCAATTGTCCTGCATCATTTATGTCTTCGTCAGTCTCATCATCGTTAAACAGCTGATCCAGTCTACGCTGCATATTCTTCCTGTGAGCTTTGGCTTCAACTGTCGTGAGGATCCGGCTGGTAAAACGAGCATTATTCTGCACTTCTTCTTCAAGCTCTCCAATTTGATAATCGTTGAGTAGCTTCCTGTATTCCATGTTGATTTTCTGTTTGCTTTTTTCAGTTTCTAATTGTCGAATGAGAGCAGTACTATAATTTTTCAACTTTGCATCTGTATCCTTATTGTTAATTATTCTGTGAAGAGTTCCAATTAATACTGTCATTAATTGCTTTGATGTGCTCTCCGGTATATCTGTATGCTGAAAGTAAGAGTGAACCAAGGAAGCCTCCTGCTTCCATTGTCGTGCCTCTAATGAAGCAATAAAATCAGGCACCCTTGACTTCCTAGCGAGATCCTTGGCTAAAATAGTATTCCCAGGAAGGTTCGCGAGACAGGCTCTCTTGCTGATAATTGGTGCTGATTGCAATGTGGTTTTCTTTTGCTTTCTTTTTTTTTTCTACGTATTTTTTAGATTCACGTGATTCATTCTTTTCTTACATATTTTCAACCCATCAGCGGATACCTGAAAACGGCTTACTACTCTATATTCTGACCCACCGTGGTTGGTAATGTAAGATACAGGCTTACAATGCCTACAACGGATAATGGGAAAATCTTCATTATGTAGAGAACTTTAGCCTTAGCCGTGATAATAAAAAATGGGAGTCTATTCTTTTTTTTTTTTTAAAAAAAAAAGTAATACTTTAGTGTTTTTATAGAAAACAGAAATTGTTATTAACTAATTTTTTCCCAATATTTAATATTTCTCTTTAAAAAGATGGTGTTATACAACATAAGAATAAAAAAGAAAAGAATGAAGAAAAGAAGGGAAGGAAAAAAATGTTTGAATGGTTATTATTTGTAGACTGATAAACAGGAGCTGGCTTATGTCAGGATGACTTAATTGTTTATTTATGAGCAAAAGACCGTGGGCGCAAGTCTTATTTATAAACTGATAAACAAAAGCTGGCTTACGTCAGGATGATTTAATTGTATATTTAATCACCCATATGTTTGAGCCTTCAAATACTAGAAAACAGGCGCATAAAAAAGTACGTAGAAAGAAAAAAAAAGGACATAGGTGTAGACATTGGAAGCACATAAAAAAACCAGGTTGGTTCATTAATACGCATACCATTTTTATTTTTTCATCCTTATATTCTTGATGAGAGGTAATAGAAAAAGTAATAGAAAAGAAATGACGATATTGATATAGAATGAAGCAATTTAATGAATGTAAAGTTTAGCTCACTTCAGCGAAAACTTATTTCTGATTGGACGAAATCTAATTCCTGATTGGCCAACATTTTGTTCGGCCCAGACGACATAATTTATTGGATCAACTGTACATGTGCTCATTTTAATTTTTATTGAATTTAATTCATCATCCGTGACAACATTTCTCACCACGGGTGACACAAGAAATGGTAAAACACCAAATATAATCTGACTTCTCGTGAAAAAAAAAAAAAAAGCACACACGTTGTTTTTCAGTTTATTTGAAAGGGCACGTTTATTATTGGCTTAAATAGTTCTCCTCAAACGATAAATAAAAAGCGGTTACTTTCTGTTGAATTTCCTTTTTTTTTCTTCTTCTTCACAGATATACTTTTTTTTTTGTATACACTTCTTTAACACACTTTTTAAATAAGCACTATGGTAAGATAAGCTAAGAGAGATTCAAGTAAAGTAGCCCAAAAGTAGATATTAACGACTTTGTTATGGGATTGATTAGGATGACACTTATGACATTATTGTTCTCGGTACAGGTTTAACCGAATGTATTCTTTCTGGTATTTTTTCTGTCGAAGGTAAAAAAGTCCTTCATATGGATCGTAATGATTACTATGGTGGAGAGTCTGCTTCTTTAAACTTGACACAGCTCTATCGCAAGTACAGACCCGACGAACAGGTCCCTGCCGAATTGGGTCGTGATCGTGATTACAATATCGACTTGATTCCCAAGTTCATGATGGCCAATGGTGAAATCGTACGTTTCTTGACCCATACCGACGTTACTCGTTACCTTGAATTCAAGCAAATTGCTGGCTCCTTCTTTTACAAGGACGGTAAGATTTCAAAGGTGCCTACTACCGAATTGGAAGCCGTCTCTACTTCTTTATTGGGTCTTGTTGAAAAGCGTAGATTACAAAAGTTCTTCGAATTTATCCAAAACTACAAGGATTCTGACGAAAGCACGCATGAAGGTAAGTTATACTTATTAATTAAAGAAGCAGTGGCTCATCCCCTATATAATTAGGCTTAAATCTCGATTCAAACACCATGGTCGATGTATATGCAAAGTTCGGTCTTGAACCCAGTACTCAAGATTTCATTGGTACGTCTCTTATTTATTTGGTTACACACAATAAAAGCTAAAAAAAAAACGGGGTCACTTTTTATATATAGGACATGCTATGGCACTTCATTTGGACGATGATTATCTTCAAAAACCTGCTCGCGAAACCACTGAAAAGATTGTTCTTTATGTCGCTTCTATGGCACGTTATGGTAAGAGCCCTTACATCTATCCCCTTCACGGATTGGGTGAACTCCCTCAATCCTTTGCCAGGTAATATATATTTATAAAAAGTCTCCCTATAAGTAAGTTTAAAGAGACTAAACTCCTCGCTTCTTTTTTAAAATAGATTAAGTGCTATTTATGGTGGCACCTATATGCTCGATAAGGCAGCTGATGAGATTCTCTATGAAGGAGGTGTTGCTGTGGGTGTTCGTTCAGGTACAGAGACCGCTAGAGCCAAACAAATTATCTGTGATCCTTCTTATGCCACGGACAAGGTCAAGACAACGGGTAAAGTTGTTCGTGCCATTTGTTTCTTGAAGCATCCTATTCCCAACACAACCGAATCTGACTCTGTTCAAATCGTGATTCCTCAAAATGAGTTGGGTCGTGGTCATGATATCTACGTTGCCAGTGTCTCTAGTAACCATGCTGTCTGCCCCAAGGATATGTATTTGGCTATTGTCTCTACAATTGTTGAGACAGAGGATCCTGAATCCGAAATCAAGGCTGGTTTAGATATTTTGGGTCCCATTCATGATAAGTTTATCCATGTCTCTGATATTCAAGCCCCTCTCAATGACGGTACTGCTGAACAAGTCTTCATCTCCAAGTCGTATGATGCTTCTTCTCATTTTGAAACTGTGTGTGATGATGTCAAGAGTATTTACACTCGTATGACTGGATCTGATCTTGTTCTCAAGAAGAGATCCGAAGCTGATCACATTGAAGCTTAATACATTCTTTCTATATTCCCCCCCCTAACACACACACACACCATTGCATTTTTCTTCTTTGTCAATAAAAAAAAAAAAAGAACATTTACACTTGACAGCAAGCACAAAAAAATACATAGTGACAATAAATAAATTTATTTTATTTATTTTTTTAAAAAAAAGGACTATAAACAGATTTCACTTAAAATATGATAATAATGGTATGAAGCGATAAAGAGGGAGGGAGGAAGCTTTTCTTAAAAAAAAACATTTTTACAATTGTCGTGAAGGACCAGCAGAAGAAGAGTTAGATGGACCTGCTTGCTGTGTAGGCATGGTACCGGGAGCTTCACCACCACGAAATAAGTAAATCATTTCAGCAAGACCCAGTCTTTGAATAGGTTCGCCACTACCTTCGCCCAGAACACCATCTGCAACCGCCTGTTTCTTATTTTGTAATTCGAGGATACGATCTTCCACTGTGTCATTAATAAAGAGACGATGTACATGTACATCCTTTGTTTGACCAATACGATGGACACGATCAATGGCCTGATTCTCAAGTGCTGGGTTCCACCATACATCCAAGATAATCACACGATTCGCAATCGTCAAGTTAAGACCGAGCGAGCCACACTTGGTAGAAACGAGCAAGACCTTCACTTCAGGATCATCAAAGAACTTATTCACTGCAGCAGCACGATGTTTGACATCCATGGATCCATCGTATCGCAAATAAGCAAATCCTTTATCCTTTAATGGTTTTTCAATCAAGTCCAACATACCCGTAAATTGCGAGAACACAATAGTTTTATCTTGTCCATGCGTCTCAATATCCGTCTGATCCAGAATCTCCATCATCTTATCAATCTTGGAACTCGAGACAAAGTCCTGTACTCTTTTTATATCCACCTTTTCCTTTTCCGTCATGGCCAGTTGTGATTCTTCATAGAGATCCGGTGCGTATTTTTTCAAGAAAGTTTCGACCGTCACCAATTTCATATTGTCTAATTCACCACGACATTGAGGACAACGCTTGGTGTTTCCATCATTGGCATTCCAATAACCATCAAAGCATTCTTTACAGAGGATATGACCACAGCCTACAATGATCTGAGCATCTTGTGCAATATCCATACAGATGGGACATTCGATTTCTGCTAAACCCGCACTGTCATCCAATAAACGTTTGACGACATCGGGTTTCATGGAGGTAGCTAATTGAAGTTGATTGGTAGGTAAAGGTTGAGTGGTTCCATCTCCTTCTTGTAAGGTCAAACTGGGATGTAAACAAGCTTGTCTCAATCGTAAAAGGAGGACGAGCACGGATGAATAATTTTTCATGACAGTACCTGCAGCCATATATTTGTTGAAACGAGCTTGTGCGGTTTGGTTGACAAAGTCATAATGGTTTCGTTCATCGGGTGTGAAATCGATATGGGTCATATTGACGTTTCTGGCAGGTAAATCAAGAATGGGTTTACCATCAATCATGGCCTTTTTGGATCGTCTTAAGGAGATGGCCTTCATGAGGACTTGAGCGACCTTGATGGCCTTTTTATGATTACCTGCTTTCATGGGTTTGGCAATACAGTCTCTGAACTCGTCCCATTCACAGAAAGGTCGGATACGTAAGAACTTGATTAATGAGTATAATTCTTCAATCTTGTTTTGGATAGGTGTGGCTGTCATACACCATCTATAAGTAGCATCTACAGCACAACTATATATAAATAAAATAAAATAAATTGTGTGTTGAGTTGAGGTTTCTCTTTTTAAAAGAGAATGCATTGGATCGGATACTTTACCATCCAAGGGCTGCACGTGTATTCTTGTTTTTGATGGTATGGGCTTCATCCAGAACAACTCGGTGAAAGTTGACTTTGGAAAAGGGACCTTTGCTTGTTTCTTGAAAATTACTTGCTGTTACTGCATAGGAAGAAATAATTACTATAAAAAAATTAAAGGGATTAGTTGAACGGCAATGACAAAAAGTCTCTCACAGCTCTCTCTTTTTTTTTTTTTTTTTTTACCATCGTATTTCGCAAGATCGTATGGACTTTGTGTTCTGGCAGCACCATGATAAACCAACACCTTTAATTGAGGTGTGGTTTTTCCTTGAATCTCTCGACGCCATTGATCAATAAGAGAGACAGGGCACACAATCAAGGTTGCTTTGATGTTTATCTTTTCGGTTACAGTTTGTCTTCTTCCAATACTTGAATGGTCGATCTCTGTAGCATTCTCGCACGTATTGTGAACCATGACGGCCATAGCTTGAATAGTCTATATGGGTTGTACGAATTGAATTTAATAAAAGCCCAACTAAGAAAAAAAAAAAGAGTATCTACCTTTCCGAGACCCATATCGTCTGCCAAGATACCACCCTTATTTTTAGAGGCTTCCATCTTGATCATCCACTGCAAACCAATCTTTTGATGTTCCAACAATGTAATGTTGAGTCCGTCGGGGGTTCCAGCTCTTGCATCGGGTCCTGGAGGTTCATCATACATGACATGTTCCAATAATTCGCGTAATTCCTTTTCAGTCTCCTCCGCACTCAAGATAGGCGCATTATAACCCGCGATTTGAGGTAAGGATCTATGAGAGCGTTCAAATCTCGCAATGGATTCCATATGAGCGCCATAATGATGAAAACCAAAGCCTTCATCACCAAACAATCTGAAATCAGGTTCTTCCCAACCACTACTATTAGTACTTTCACCAGTGCCACCCCTGAAAGGAGGTGGAGGCATACCGTTATGAGGTCTTCTGTTCCAAGGAACAGCGCTAAGATAATCCTCTTCGGAATCATAGCCCAAGTCACTGTCATCATCATAGTGTTCAATCATATAATGATCATGATAAGGATCATAATGTGGTATGGTAGATGCTACTGCTGCTGCGGAAGAAGAAGAGGCCACGTTATCATCTGTCAAATCAATGCATTCGTCATCATCATCAATCACAGTAATCGGACGTTTTCCTTTATCTTCGATCTTGGGACGTTTGTTGAGTTGATTACCAATATTGTCAATTTCTCTCTTGATGGTGCCTTGCGACATGAAGGAAGGGGCTCTTTCAACGATAGCTAAAGATTCTACAGGTCTGGTACTACTACTACTACTGCCTATGTTGTTGTTGTTGTTGTTATTGCTGGCGGTGCTAGACTGAGGAGGCAAATATCTATCTCTTTCAAGTTGACGTTGAAGTTCTATTGCAGCTTCATGATCAGCTTTGTGTTGTTTTTCAAGTCTTTCAGCAATCATTCTTTGGTTCCGAATCTCTTCCACGTCGATACCCAACATGGCGAGTTCTTCAGGATCATCGAGTCCCGCCTCCACGAAGAAAGCAAAGGTATCGTCGTCAATGGGAATACTATTGTTAATGTTGGATCCAGGTGCCGTTGTATTGGCATCTGTGCCATTGATAAATTCTAATTCTTCTGCAGTCAAATCAAGGACTAATTCTTCAGGCGAATCAAGATAATGAACAGGTCTAACAGTGTCTACAGGAGAATCAAGACAGTGAACAGGTCTGACAGTGCTGACAACAGGTTCAACAGCTTGATGACCAGGTTCCGCGTTATTATGGTCTGTATTGATATTCGACATCTTTATTTTTTTTTTTTTTTTTTAATTCTACAACTACTAGACACAGAAGAAAAAAAAAAGATAGCAAGTAATGAGGTGTAGGGGGAAAAAAAGAAGGTGTTTATTGATATAAAACTGGCAGGTTAACAACCTACGTAACAGTCACACGCCATTCCTTTTTTTTTATCTTTTGGCTTTGTTATTGACATCCCCCACCACTGTCCAAATGAAGGTTGATGGCGGGCAAGCTGAGGGAGTACCTTTTTTTTTATCTTTCTTAGAGTGTGTGGACCCTAGCGAACCATGTTTCATTTGTTCCTGGTTTGTATAAGATTCATATCCAATCGGGATGCTTTCAATAAAACTTTTTTGCGTAGTATTCGCATACTTTTCTACACTAAAGAACCTTTATCTTAGTTTGGTAGTGTGGAATAACAACGTCATTTCTTTCACTCTAATTTTTTTTTCACCATATTTTAGTACCTCATGGGTGTAAAATGGCCCCGATACTAACTAACAGAACATAATAATAACAATAATAATAACAGTAAAGGATTGTTTGTAAAAGAAGATTTCCTTTCTCCTTTCTTTTATTTTTGACAATGGCTTGATTTTTGTGTGATCTCGGAACGGAATTTCAATTTGGTGTGCAACCTAAACCATACAATAAAAAAGGATTTTCTTTTTTAAACAAAAGGAGATCAAGGTAGCGCTTCTTTTTGTTTATAATCTAGTCACACATTTGATTTAAGGCCTTTATTGTACTTATTACTACAAAAAGCTGCTGTGCTCTCTTTGACAAGATATCTATCTGTTGTTTGGTTGTCATGCGGTTTTTTTTTTTTTTTTTTTTTTGACATTTGATCAGAGATGTTCGGCCATCATCAAATCAACCACTATATTTTCTAGCGTGGCATACATTTCCATTATCACTACTTTTCTAAGTACCATATATCTGCTTGTAATGGCCAGATTTTTTAAAAGACAGGAAAGCATAGCAACTAAATACAAAATGTCAAAATACAGTTTCAATAGATGAATTTAATTTGAAGAAAGTGCATTGTTTTCCGTAATCAAAATGTTTATTCACGTTTTGAACATACTCTATGAAACATTGTACATATGAGTAGCTTTTAGTGTTGACTCTTTATAGGACAATTCTAAACAATGCCAAGTAGAGGAAAGTACTTTCAAAATTAACAAGTGTCAAATAAACTACATAAGCATCTTTTTAAACCAAATAAGATGGGGGCGTATTTTCTTAATAAAGTTACACTAATACAGAAATCAGCACAACTGATTGCATAATTTTCAAGATTCCTTTGACTCATTGCGATATGACCAACACATCTAAGCAGTCACTTTTTTTTTTAAATATCTTTTTTTGGGAATCTGACAAGATCTTTAAAGGTCCCCCCTTGAGTTTCTATTTTCTTCTTCTTTACTTTATTAAAAACATTAAAAAAATGGCTCAAAAGATTGGTAAAGTATACAAAAGTAACATTGTTACAAGAGAATCCAATGCTGACACGCGTTAAACAGCTATCCTTTCCGTCTACGATAAGACTGGTTTACTTGATTTTGCCAAGGAACTTCATGCTTTAAACGTTCGTTTGCTCGGTTCAGGTGGAACTGCTAAGCTCGTTCGTGAAGCTGGTATCCCTATTGGGTAAATACTTACAAAAGAAAAGGCTAAAAGCTTTACTCATTAAACTATTCCCTTCTTTTAGTGATGTCTCAGAGATTACCAAAGCTCCTGAAATGTTGGGTGGTCGTGTCAAGACTTTGCACCCTGCTGTTCACGGTGGTATGACATATATATTTAACGCGTATTTCGATACAAGGTTGTAATTCATTCTTTTTCTGATAAGGTATCTTGGCCCGTAACATCGAGAGTGACGAAAAGGATCTTGCTGAACAACACATTGAAAAGATTGATATTGTTGTCTGTAACCTCTATCCTTTCAAGGAGACCATTGCTCAACCTGATGTGACTATTCCTCAAGCTGTTGAAGAGATTGATATTGGTAATACTAAGAGTGTGTGTGTGTGTGTGTGTCTGTTCTAAAAGATTAACTCAATTTTTTTAATTTTGATAGGTGGTGTTACTTTGCTTCGTGCTGCTGCCAAGAATCACGCTCGTGTTTCCATTGTTTCTGATCCTATTGATTACTCCAAGATCATTGAAGAGCTCAAGTCTGGTGAAATCACCCAAGAGACTCGTAACTCTCTTGCATTAAAGGTAAGATGGAATAGAATGAGGTGTTTCTATCGTCAATTAAGCCCGTTTCTATTTCTCTAGGCTTTCAACCAAACTTCCGACTATGATAGTGCTATTTCTGACTACTTCCGTCACCAATATTCCAAGGGAGAAGCCATGATGCCTCTTCGTTATGGTGCCAACCCTCATCAAGCCCCTGCCCAAATCTTCATCAAGGATGGTAAGTTACCTGTCAAGGTCTTGAGTGGATCTCCTGGTTACATCAACTTTTTGGATGCCTTGAACTCTTGGGCTTTGGTAAAGGAATTGAAGGAAGCCACAGGTGTTGCTGCTGCTGCCTCTTTCAAGCATGTCTCCCCCGCTGGTGCTGCTATTGGTCTTCCCTTAAACGAAGTTGACCAAAAGGTTTACCAAGTAGATGACTTGAAGGTTCCCTTGACCCCTCTTGCCAATGCCTATGCTCGTGCTCGTGGTGCTGATCGTATGTCATCTTTTGGTGATTTCATTGCCTTGTCTGACAAGGTGGATGTTGCTACTGCCAAGATTATTAACCGTGAGGTTTCTGATGGTGTGATTGCCCCTGGTTATGATGAAGAGGCTCTTGAGATTTTGCAAAAGAAGAAGGGAGGTAAATATTGTGTTCTTCAAATGGATCCCAGTTATGTCCCTGAACAACAAGAAATCAGACAAGTCTATGGTTTATACTTGGAGCAAAAGAGAAATAACTGCAAGATTGATGCCTCTCTCTTTACCAACGTTGTTACCAAGAACAAGAACGTGAGTATTTTTCTTTAGTATAATATAAAAAGCAATGACTGACATAGATAATTTTAGTTGCCTACTGAGGCTGTCAATGATTTAATTGTTGCTACTATTGCTCTCAAGTATACCCAATCTAACTCAGTCTGTTATGCCAAGAACGGTATGGTGATTGGTCTTGGTGCTGGACAACAATCTCGTATTCACTGTACTCGTCTTGCTGGTGATAAGGCTGATAACTGGTGGATGCGTCATCATCCCAAGGTGCTTGCATTTGACTTTAAGAAGGGTACAAAGCGTGCTGATAAGTCCAATGCCATTGATCTCTTTGTGACCAACCAAACCGGTGAAGGTGTTGAACTTGAAGCCTGGAAATCCAACTTTAACACAGTGCCTACACTCTTCACCGCTGAAGAACGTAAGGAATGGATGGATAAGCTTACAGACACTGTTTGTGCTTCTGATGCTTTCTTCCCCTTCTCTGATAACATTTACCGTGCTCATCGTTCCGGTGCCAAGTATGTTGCTGCTGCCTCTGGATCTGTTCAAGATGCTGTAGTCATTGAAGCTGCCGATAACAATGACATGGTTCTTGTTCATACCAACTTGAGACTTTTCCATCATTAAGTAACCAACCCAACCAAAAAAAAAAAAAAATGTATTATAAAATTTCAAAAAGCGACCCTCTTTAAATAAAAAAAATGTGTGAGTTAAAAAAAAAAGGCACGCGGTCTTTTTGTGTTATTTCTCTCTTTCTTTCTTCTTTTTTTTATTCGTTGTAGTTATAAAATGGGACAATCTGGCTCGCAGCTTGAAGACATGGTTAATTCCTCCAACTGTAAATGGACTCTTCATAAAATATAACCAAAAAAAAAAAAAAAAACTGACAAAATAAATAACAATACTAGTTTCTGCAGAAGAGATTCAACGTCTTTATAAGCGTTTCATGAAGTTGGATAAAGACAACTCGGGGTCTATCTCCAAGGAAGAATTCTTGTCTATTCCTCAAATAGCTAATAATCCTTTAGCTTCACGTATGATTGCTATTTTCGATGAAGATGGAGGAGGAGATGTTGATTTCCACGAGTTTATTAAAGGTCTTAGTGCCTTTAGTGAGCGTGGTAATAAAAGAGAGAAACTTGAATGTAAGTCGTAGTAACATACCCCAATGTGAACGAAGAGCTCTTTTTTTCTGACTCAATAGACTTTGATTCTTAGTCGCGTTTAAAGTATACGATATGGATAGAGACGGATTTATTTCAAACGGTGAATTGTTCCTTGTGCTTAAGATGATGGTCGGCAGTAATTTAAAGGATAACCAGTTACAGCAAATTGTCGATAAAACAATCATGGAAGCCGATAAAGATGGAGATGGAAAGATCAGTTTTGAAGAGTTTTTGGTCATGGTTGAAAATACAGATGTCGCTAAACAAATGACGCTTGAAAGCTTTTAATTTTTTTTTTAAACAACCACTGTAATATATTCCACATAAAAAGAAAAAAAAAAAAAAAACTACACGCTCATTTCATAAATATTCCCATGTTCCTTAATATTGTAAATGGTGGTATCTTTGTTTTTAATCATTGGTTTATGTACATGGTCCCACTTTTTTTTTGTTGTTGTTCAGTTTGTGTCTTAAACAATTTCAACTTCAATATCCTCTTCTTCATCTTCTTGTAGTTGTTTACTGCATACTTGATCTACTTCCTGGCAATAATCTTCTTCGTCTTGTAAAGCCAATGCAAGAGCAAGATTCTCTTCTTCATCTTCATTATCGCTCTCAGCATTAAATAATTGTTCTTCCAGTAAGTCTTCTCCATCGGCTTCACATTGTGCTACTAGATCTTGAAACCAAAGATCGAGACATTTGTCGCTCTCGTCCTTCATGCGTTTCGCTTCTGTATTTGACTCATCGGCAGAAAGACTTTCAATCTGAAGCATCAATAGACGAAGAGAGTTTAATAATTCAGCAGAGATCTCGCCCGAGGAAGGGGTAGATTTGATTTCTGCAAGAATAGCTGTCAAGTCGTTTAACAAGGTGTTATTGCGTGGCCGTTTCACTTGTTCTTCGTCTTCTATCGATAAACTACGTTTACGAGTAGTTGTATCTGACATTGTGCTTGTATATGAATAAATAAATAAAAAACCCTCCTTTCTCCAGAGAAAGTGAAAAATAAAAAGAAAGCAAAAAGGAAAAGAGAAGCGTGTGTATAGAATATATATAATATATGTGTGTATGTGTGTGTGTGTGTGTGCGTGTGTGCGTAGGTGGCTTATTTACAGAAACATGAATTTTTTTTTTTTTTTAATTTTTTTTTCTTTTTTCCATCTCTTTGTGATGTTCTAATAATGCTTTCTCCACATTACCCGCATCATCGTAGACCAACACACCTTGCTTCCAGGATCCATATTCGAGCCCAATTTTCTTATTAGCTTCATATTCTCGTGTAATATCCTCAGCATTGCCCTTCCAATCACGGTATAATTGCAGATTTTGACGTCCGATTAATCGGATACATTTTACACGTAAATCATTTGTTGACTACATATCCCATAATCATTAGCCTCTTTCACTTTTAATATAAAGTGCAAACTCACCCATTTTGGTAGTGATTCTTTGGATATTTCACCAAAATGTCCAATACCATGCTTTTCAATACCTTCAATCAAGAGTGTCTTTTCGGCCTCTCCCCATTTACGAGCCTCTTCTATCTTTGCGTCCTTGGGTGGACGAAAGTAACTGTTTTTAAAAAGGGAGGAGTGTCAATAACTCATGGGCACAACCCAAGAAAGAGGGGGGGGGGGACTTACTCTTGGTTTAAACTGCCGTCAGGATGAATAACATTTTTAATAGGATCAGGGTCATCGTGAGCACAAAACTTCAAACGAAATTGTGTAATCCATTCTTGTCTTGCTTTCATTGTTAATTCATCATCATTATAATTTTCTTCAGTTGTGTCCATGGCTGTATCATCAACCATCATGTCCTCTGTCTTTTCCATGCTGTATTATGTATATGAATGAAAAAAAAAAATAAAGAAAAAAAAGAAACAACAAAAAAAAAAAGTCGCGTCTTGATTTTTTAATTTTATTTTCGACGTGACGGTATTGTTGAATTTTATTTGGTTTGGTCATGGAGATGAATCTTTACTGAATTGGTATAGGCTAACCACATGTGTGACATTTGTTCAGCGTTTTTGTTGTCCTTGTTCACATTCTATAGGTGCAATTAGAAAAAAGTGTTCAATGACAGTCTGGAATAAGGTAGTGTATGGTGGCATTACCTCTATTTTATCATTGATAACATTCAAATTGCGGTTTAATTTACTCTGTCAAGTAGTGTTAGTTTTGGGTCTGCACGAAAGAGGGTTTTGAGACAAACACATACAACATTTGTTATAATACGATGTAAAATTTTATTTTGCTGCTCCTCATGAGGATTCTCCATTATAAGTATAAGAGAGCAAAAACAAAAAATGGGGTTGCCCATCCCATTTTTAAAGGCGTATTAGACAGTCCCTCCTGACCATCTATTTTTGCACCTGTAACAATGGATCGCTCGTTGCAAAACTTACACATCTGGCTATGTTTTTATCTTTATTTGTAATAACAAAGTGTTCTTTAATAACTTGGCATTGCTTTGGCATCTCGTATAATGTAAAATATAGCTTTCATTACAAACAGGCTAGTATCCAGGGTGACCATATATGAGTCTATATATGGTAATCTAAATGTTTATTTACTTTTTTCTTCTTCCATTTCTTAGGCTGCCTAGGCCACGGCTATCAATTTCTACGGTGTGGATCAAGCTTTGCATTTTCAATCCGGCTATGATTTACTACTATATCAGATATTGCGATACGTGCAGCAGCCACCACCGCAAGGGTAATACAGCTGTTACCCTTTTGCAGATAAATTTAGTACATTCTATAGGCCCACGAACAAACATAATGAGATAAAAGTATGAATTTAATTACGGTGAAAATAGACTAAAAGAAATCTGCTGCTATGAAATCATATAACCTTTTTAATAATGCACAACTGCTCTTGTCAAAGATACTCGCCCAAACAATTCTTTTTCACAGGTTTACAGATACCGCTAATTTTACTTGAAATGCGAATAGTGTGCCACTAGTCTCAAAGGCAAAAACAAGTATAAAGACTTACACATCATGCGTTTTTTTTTTCAGACGCACAAGAGCATGACGCTGAAAGAACTTAAGTGCATCTAATTAATTTGAGTAATATATTGTCTCGCTAGGTATTTCCATGTAACTTTTATATATTTTATTAACAATGTTCAATATGAACCTTCGAAGATACTCTGCTTACAAGTTTTTCATAGTCGGTTTGATATGAGGCAGATTGGCCGTCATTTAAACCGTATCTAAGTGTTTAACAAGCTTAGCAAGTCGCTTTCATGATGCCTCGTCTGGATTTAAAGATAATTCGGTAGTACTACAAAGATTTAATTAACTCTATAAATTTTCATCTTAACTTACACTACACTTTTGATCTCTGTATGTCCTTTGACACTGTCCATCCATCGTTTTCTTTGGGCTTTTGCGTTACGAAGTTCCGCTTTATGAGCCCCGATTCGGTCTCTTTTCCTATTTTTACTACTGATACCTGCCAGAACAGTTTGATTGCTTCCTTTAGCATATGCCATTAAAGGGTCCATACATTAAGCTTTCATAAAATTACAGGATTTTGTGTGTGTGTGTGTGGGTAACTGGCTCTACTTAGTACACAAAAAAGGTTTAAACTCTTTTACCCTTTTTCGGGGTTGGTGATATTGAGCCTC
The DNA here is from genome assembly GCA_016758985.1 of Mucor saturninus. Lineage (NCBI taxonomy): Eukaryota > Fungi > Mucoromycota > Mucoromycetes > Mucorales > Mucoraceae > Mucor > Mucor saturninus. The sequence goes on from JAEPRD010000106.1 coordinate 63,527, forward strand.
CAGCAGCGATTTCATAGGCTGTCCTGTCTTTTTGTAGGTGCCATGTCAGTCAAAAAGAGATTAATATTGATACTATTTTATTTTAACTAAAAGAAGGGCAAAGAAAGAACGCCAAAAAAAATTACTTTGTAAACAAACAGATTGACGTTAGCACCTGATTGTGAGTCAAGAAAGCACATTGTGATCATGCATAATTTTAAATGAAAAAGCACTTCATTTTAGCACCAACTTTTTTTTTTAACAATGAGTGTCTGTAGCGGACTATGAAAGCTGGATCAAGCACACTGTTTCGTTTGTTGACAGCTGCCTTTCCGTTGAACCAAATATGCTGTACCATCCATTCTAGTTGATATTGCTATCAAGAGGTAAAGCTTTGAAATAGTAAATAATAAAAAAATGGGGTTCCCCTTCGGAGTCGCTGATCCCATTTTTTTGCCGGCGTATCAGACGATGTCCTCCAACTACATATTTTTTGACCTACGCTACGCTTCGGTAAAAATACGTGGTTCCTGGTGGACCCATCGTTCCATCGCTATGGTAACATTTCATTTGATTAAAGCAAATAGCCATACCGGCCTGTAATAAATAGTGAAAGAAGTTGAAAGTGTACGTTTTTTTAAAAGAAGTTTTTATGATATTTACATTTCCCAATATAGTAATTTTTGCCTTCTTTTTTTTTTTTTTTTTTTTGTCCCAATACCAAAGGCTTTTACACTACGTATTACATACTCTGTCTGATACGCCAAAAAGAGGTGAAAATAGAAACAATATAGAAGAAAGTAACAATTTTATTTGAAACTGCGGTATGTAATGTGATTAAAAGAGATAGAAGTACAAGGTAATTTATAAATAAGTGATTGTTTACAAGGAAAAACCAATGGCTGCAACAGCAGCAGCAGCGATGGGAAGCATGCCAGCATAGAGGTTATTGGCAGCACTTGTAGTACTGCTACTACTGGTAGAAGAAGCCCCATGAGCTGAAGCAGTGGCGGTGCCCTTCATAGCAATAGCATCTGCAGCGGCTTGAGTGGCGTTCTTGACAATGAGAAGAGTAGGGGCAGGCTCACCAGATACTGCAGGGGGAATGCTAGTCCAATTTGCAGTTCCAACCTCACTGTATAAAATAATTGAGAGGGTTAAAATTTTCACACAACTTAGAACTTGTATTTAGTCATTATGTTTAACTAACCATGTTTGAATAATAGGAAAGTACAATGTAACATTGGATTGCGCAGATAAATCAACGTTGGGTACAGTCAAGCTCAAAGGGAAATCAAGAGCATCCTCAGGAGAAAGTTTTCCACCAAACCAAGTAATTGTTTCTACAGAAGCATTTGAACTGTCGCGATAAGTAGTAGTCAAGTTCTATTTTGACTTTTTAATTAGTATACAACATAATTTTTGAAGATTTATTCATGACATAAACATACCCAGTTAGGAACGGATTGAGCAGTAAGAGCAGTAATTTCTTTAGGAATGGTAACAAAGATACTAGTGGTAGAAGATCCGTTACAGCCATGAGGAACATGGAACGATGTGCTCAAGTTTTGGCCAGGCTGTTATTATTATAGCGCGTTTAGATATACAATGACTTTATTGTCTAAATGAGATGAATAGACTTACCTCCGCATACTTTGGTGACAAAGTGACATGAGCACTAACAGTAGAGAGAGCCAAGGCTAAAGCAGATAAAGCAGCGCGAGTAAAGACCATAATTGTAATATGCAAAGAGGATAGAAGAAAGAGATAATACTTTAATATAAGTCGTGCTTAACATTCGTCTTTTATAAGAATTACAAGAGTGTAGCGAAATTCGCTCAATGACCAATAGATCGTATCCAAAGCCTTTTAAGATCCGATGAGCACATCTCTTTTGTACCTCTTTAAACTCAATTTTCAGGACCGTGTTCCATCGCAGGTACTGGGAGCACTATCATGTTATCATAACAAAAACTGATGAAACGTCAATTGGGTCGCTCCATTAACAAGTAAAAAAGGTGTTGTCTCCTCCCGACTTATTACCCCTGAACTTGACAACAGGGTTGTTATATACCTGCTACGCCAAATGGAATGTTCGAAATGCAATGTGAGGTAGTTAAAAAAGTCCAAATAGCATCATAAACATGTCTTATTGGAAGCTGGAACATTTCTTCAAGGTTTCTTGTAGTCTTTCTTGTCCTGCAAATCAAAAGACAAACCGTAGCATAAATTTCTCATTTTGGTGTAACCGCGCTCCAAATCACGAATGAAAATTTAACAATACTTTATGTCGTGTAACACAGCGTTATAAAAATGAAACATTTGAGTCATCCATTGTGCAAAGACACACGAATAAACACGAAATATTTCGTTTATTCTTGGTTTTTTTTTGTTTAGAAAAATACAATACAGATGAAACCTTACTGTATCATTTTTTTTAAAAAAAGTACAGCTACCAATATGCATCAAGTTGGCGCAACCATGCAAAAAAAAAAAAAAAAAAAAAAAGACGGGTCCCTGAATAACTAAAAAATTTTGGAGGTGGAAATTTAAGGACACCTGTGATTATATCTTTGGTTAAATCAATCAGCGAAATCGATGCGTAGAATAATAATAATCAGCTGTTGTTACATAAAATGAGCAAGTTTACATTGATCACATAACAAAGTTCCTCCCATTTTGTTTTGTTTTTGGGGAGCTTCTATGCGAGATAATCGTGAACAGCTTGCAGATCCTTTCAAAATAACAAAAAAAAAAAGAATTACGAGTTATTCGTCATCATATTAGTTTAAACTGTGACTAGTCCTTTGTAATAATTTCGATGATCAACTCTCCCGTAAATTAGTCAAGGTTCCGCTGTCCAATCACACACTTAACAGGCTTCCACTATTATATAATTACCAAAAGTCATAGACTAACAAAAGGGAGAGTTTTCCTAGTAACTTCGTTTTATTATTAAGGTCCTTGTATTTTTGGGCTTTCAAATGGTGACTCATAGCTTACACCATAATTTTACAGATAAAAAACCCGGGTTTCAACTTGATTGACTGTCTAGTTATCACGTCGAAAGAAAAGCTCGCCGGTGAACAGGAAGAGATAACTAGGAACCAGGCCATCCCGTAGCTGGCGCAAATAATGCAAGTAGGACATAAGTTCATACCAGATGGTAATTACAGCGAGCTAACTCGTTTAATGATAATTGGGATCTTTTCCGCCCTATTCACCAAAAAGAAAGATGTGTGCATGGAGATTATTTCAAGCGCCCAACAATAAACATTGTATTTGAAACGAGACTGTAGAAGAGAAAACAGAATGATGGCGTTGAACACAATCTTTGGATACACTTGAAAACTCACTTAAATTAACCTGATAGAGCAATTTAGCAATATGTCATTCTGTCCCCATTTTTTTATTGTTATTTATTTGTTAGATGATTTATTATATGGGGATCTACCAATGCCAGATCCACGAGATCAAGGAATTTTTTTACAAGAAAGGGTTAATCTAAGTTTGTCTTGATTAATGGCGGATGTCGCCTTGTCGTTAGAAACCAAGAAGTCTAAATAATAATAAGGAGATGTAATATGGACATCATTTGTATTATATCCATCCACTTTATCCAAGAAGAGTTTTGGGTCTATCAGAAAGTTTGGATTGCATGGATAACTGATTAATGCTTTTACATGTAACTATCTTTTCATTAGGTTGAATAATTAGCCAAATAACATTTGTAAATACTATCTTTGAGTTAGAATATTATGTATAGCAAAATAAAATTAAGGTGTACCTTATTTTTTGGTACCTGAATAAAGGCAAATTTATCACCGATAACACCTTTTTTTAAAGTTATTTGATATCTCTCTTTTCTCAAGACACTGGTTTAAAGTTGTCTGGATAATATACATGAGAAGGTGAATTATTTTAGAATAGCATACCATTAAAAAACAGGGAAAAAAGTATAATGGGCCTAATGGGCAAAGAGCCATTAAGAAAGAAAACTAAGGTGATTAGCAGTTAAATAACACGTCCACCCATGGCTATGTATGATCCTTATAAACAATATCTATATCTATACCTTTTTTAAATTTAAGGGCACATGGAGGGCTCTATTGTTTATTAATGAACGGGAGATCAATATTGCAAGAATAACACCCAAAATGTTTCTTTTTTTTTAATAAAGCGCAATTATTAGGAGAATAATAGGGAAAGAAAAAAAAAGGGCTAAAAGATGCTTTTTCAGTTCCCCCCAGTAACTATTTCCACCTCATTTCATGGTTATCATAAACACTTGCTTCGTAAGAGTCTTTATGATAATAGAATTCATAAAAATGACGGATCATTTTACAAAACAAGAATTTTTCAAATAATCAGCATTAAATAAGATCTACATCAGAAACCCTGAAGATCCTGGATACACGGGGAGACAATGACAGCAGAAAGTATTCTTTTATTGAGCTACCCCCTCACTCATTATCATTCTATTCATTGATGATACTTTCTCCACTGTCCCCATTCATAAATAAAGCGCTCATTTGCATGCCTATATTTTTCATTTACTTATAAGAACGAGAATCCTTTATCAATAATAGTAATAAAAAAAAACTTACTTCTACCTTTTCCACATTCAAATGTCAAGTTATAAAATCCCTGTTATCAACGCCAAATTAATGTGTGATTCAAGGGGCCAGCCCGTTTTTATTGTGAAGGAAGATGAAGAATACGACGAGGAAAGAATGCTCTATCATCCACCCATGTCACTTTCTACTAATACAGAAGGTTTGGTGAATTCTGTCTGATCAAAACCATTTTATCTATATGACAGAACATACTTGTACATTTAAAAAAAGTTTCACGAAATAATAATAAAATCATTCCATTTAGAACATATAAGGAACCAGTGCAATTGAGATTGTGTGAGTGTATTTGTTTGGATGTATTGTTAACTTTTTAAACCCTCGTAAATAATGAAAGCTAAAAAAAAATTATCGTTTGGTTGTCATCATTACTTTTTATTACATGCCAATGTCCTGCTTTATTGTAGTTTCCCAAAATGAAACATGCACGGTCGCCGATTCAAAATCCAGTTTGGGGTGAAAAAAAGCCTTCTACTTTTTGTAAAAGTGTAACACTGAATATTACTGTCATGGTTTTTTATCCTAAAAAGGTGTAATGCATCCGCATATAAGAAAAACAAGTTTAGATTGATAGTCTTTTTTTTTGTTTTATTTCTTTTTTTTTTATTTACTTATTTTTCTATCTCACTTACCTAAAATGAGTTTAGCCGAAGGAAAAAGCGAGGTATTTGAAATTCCAGATTTCACAGACCAAGCCGTGGTACGAGACAAACTACAGACGACGGTATGGCCCAATGAGTTGGAGCAAGACTATGGCTGGACTTTGGGTGCACCGACATGGGCAGTGAAACCACTAGTTCAGAGCTGGGAAACATTTGATTGGTCTCGACCCCAACAAGAGATGAAGCGTTGGCATCACTACCGTATGAACGTGGATGGATTGCTTGTACATTATGTTCACGAACCTTCTACCCAGGAAAAGGCAATTCCTATTATCTTGCTCCATGGCTGGCCTTCAACCTTTTTCGAGTTCCACAAATTGATTGAGCCACTCCGAGATGGTACAGAGCAACCTTTTCATGTAGTCGTGCCTAGTTTACCAGGGTTTGGATTTTCCGAGGCTCCTAAAGTGAAAGGGTATGGTGTGGCCAAAATGGCGGGTATGATTAACCGTCTGATGCTTCATTTGGGTTACCATAAATACAGTAAGTTAGCGTAAATGTTCCGGAGAAAAAACACTCATCCAGAGATATTTAGTGTATCATGGTGGGGATTGGGGAGCGATTATAGGAAAATACATCGCGATACATCATAATGATCATTGCAAAGCGTTCCATACGACTATGCCGCTTGTTCTACCTCCTTTCCCTACACCGAGAAACCTGTTGGTATACCCATGGAAAGTAGTCAAGTTTTTCACAAGTTTAGTGGTAGGGTTTGATAGGGTGTATGGTAGCGGTAAAACAGTTTTAGGAGGCGCTACATTTGCCAATGCAGAACGGAATGGCGATTGTGGGTACAGAGCGATTCAAGGCACCAAACCTTATACGCTTGCATTTGGGCTCAGCGACAGTCCCGTAGCACTTCTCTGTAAGTTTGATATGGCAAGGAAAAAAAAAGAGAGAGTATTAATAGGATTTTTTAGCGTGGATGTTGGAAAAGCATCATGATTGGACGTATCATCCCAAGGATCGCCAAGATACGGAAGGATTGCCACGTACGATTACAGACGAAGAATTCTTGACACAAGTGACGATTTATTGGATGACGAATACAATGTCTTCATCGATTCGATTGTATTACGAGTGTTTACAACAGAAGGAGATGATGAAGGTCGTGTTACCACGGATTCAGATACCTGTTGCGGTCTGTGCATTTGCTCATGACATTTCAAGAGTAATTATTTAGAGAGATTACACAAACATTATAAATCATGAACTTAAATAGATTAACCCAAAGACATTGTAATAGATGCCCAAGGATTGGCTGGAGACCTCGACTGATCTCCAACAGTTCAGTGAAATGGAATCGGTATGTTGCTTGCATATTGCAGGAGAAAAAAAACTCTAATTTTTTTTATTATATAATTAGGGCGGGCACTTTCCGGGTTTAGAAGAACCAGAATTATTGTTGAATGATTTACAGCGGTTTGGTAAAAAGATTCGACAAAAGCAGATCTTGGCATAAAAAAGGGATCGTCCAAACATTCCGTGAGGAACACGGACTAAGACAAATTAAAAGGCAACCGTCCTTGTGTTGTACAAAGCGTGTTTGTGGGAAATAAAATGATGACATGGGCTTTGAGTAAAAAAAAAAGCAGCCATGGAACTATTTAAATCAGTTGATTTTTATCTATGAAACACACCAATAAGGAAACGATTCCAAGACACGAGCTGAAAAATAGTCTATTATGTGGAGAAGTTTTTCTTTTTTTTCTGCAAATCAAGGGGTGGCTGAAAAAAAAAATGGCAGTGTATGATGCCATGTGCTCATTATGATTGAAACTGGAAAAACTCTAATCATTTTTTTATTGTTACGGTTTAAAATTAACCGGGAATCAAACCGTGTGTGTTGCTTCTTCACAAAAAGTCACACATTTCGGGGAGGGGAAAAAACACTTAAACAGCGAAATTTAATTTTATGTTCTCTTTTTTCCTCTCTTTTTTCTTTTTTTTTTTTTATATTTAATTTCTTTCCCCCCTCACATTTTATAAATGGATAATCGAGACAGTTTTTATATGCGTGAACATCCACTGGGTTCTGGTAAAACCACAAAAAAAAAAAAAAAAAAAAAAAAAAAAAAACCAGGAAAAGTGTCTCGGTATTTATACGAAAAAAATAAAATAGGTTATGCAATGGACCTTGGATTTATAGCTGATACCACCGTAAATGATTTTACTTAATTTTTAATTCGTTCATGTAAATTAATTTATACATCCACTCCCTCTTTTTCATTACCAGCCTGTCAAGTACGTTTTAGAACGCATCGCAGCCGAAAGAAAATGGACACCAGAAGCTATCGACAGTGATTGCGAGATTCTTGAAAGAAACCGTATCGTTCATGTAAAATACCCTTTACCTTTTAAAGCAAAGTGACTTTGTTTTAAACCCTTTTTTTATTTTTTTTTAATTAGGTGCAAGACTTGAGAGCTTTATCGAGAGAAAGTTGGGCTGTAAGTTTTCTATAAATATAATTTTTGTCATCCCATTTTATATTTATTATTTATATTTAGCAAATCGAATTACTTCCGCTCGTCAAAGATCTTTTGCGTGGTGCTATTGATCCCGAGTGGAACACAGGTAATAATAGAAACATCCATTTTAGAATGATCTATTGACACATTTATAAAAATAAAGCACCTAAACCCGTAGTTAGTAACAGCAGCAGTGGTAGCAGCAGTACCGAAGAAGGCGAGAAAAAGAAGGACAAAAAGGAAAAGAAAAAGGATAAGAAAGAGGATGAAGGCAAGAAGAAGAAGGAGGATGAAAAGAAAAAGGACAAGAAGGAGGATGACAAGAAAAAGAAGGACGATGATAAGAAAAAGAAGGAAGATGAGAGCAAGAAGAAGGACAAAAAGAAGGACAAGAAGAAGGATAAGGGATTTAAAAGCCCTTCACCACTGGGAACACCTGTTGTACCTACTGTTCTTCATCGACCTCAGATTGATACGAGTCCAGCCTTGAGTAATGAATCCATGATGAGTCAAGATCGAATCACGATGCAGAATACGATACGTAATGGAAATATCGAGGTCACGCCTGCTTTGCCCACCATCAATACAACTACAGCCTTAAACTCTTCATCGTCGAGCGATAGTAGTAGTGAAGAAGATTATGAATTAATGTCGCCTTCTCGTCGAAAGAGTGTTACTTTTGCAAACGAAACAGCCATCGGTATTGCTGCCAGTGAAAAATCTACAGCAGAGAAAAAAAAGAAGAAGGATAAAAAGAATAAGAAAGAGAATATGGCAAGTATAAACAAGAGTGCCACCAATTTTACAAGTCATCCTTATACCACTCATCCTGTAGTAAAATTCAGAAAAATGAAAATGAAGCATTGTAAAAGATTACCGGAAGTTCCAAAAGATGATCTTTTCTTGCAACGAATTCATGATCGTTTGAAACTTTCTACAGATTAATTTTTAATTTTTTTTTTTTTTTTTTTTTACAATCATATCTACCCATATACACTCTTTCTTTATATTTATAATATACTTTTTTTTTTCCCCGTGTGTTTACAAAGAAAAATCATAGGGTAAAAACTTGGAGCAGGTTTCCTTTAACACAATAAAAAGATTAACTTTGAAGAAATGATTTGACCAAACAAAGGTTTTTTATCCAAGCAATCATCATACATTGAGTGCTGGATAAAATTCTGTAAGTGTTCGACAAGTGTATCTTAACTACTACACGAAGAAAAAAAAAAAAGTCATTCTTCTTCAAGCATCGGCCTTTGAACCTAAACACGAGGTAACTTACTTCAATTTCCTGCATTAAACCTTTTTTTTCTTTTACTTTCTAAACTAATGGAGCCATTGACAACTAATGTAAAGCTTAAAGTAATTTCTCAAAAAAAAATCTCTACTAATATGCTTTTCATGAAGACCTTTTTGACAAACTCACCTCACCTTTCAAAAGAAGACAATATTGGATGCGGTATTAGTACATCTGATTAAAAAAAAAAAAAACTCCGGTTATTTTGTCTTGCATTAAATCCTTCATTTGTTCAGTTTCGCTGAAAGACTTGATTAATCATGCAAGTTAAAATACTATTATTTGTACTCCCCCTTAATTAACCCGTATTACAGCATGATTTAGAATCGATGGTTCAATTCAATTTTTTGGTAGATGTAGGCTATTTATTATCCAACATGTATGATCCATCCATACCTGTCACCATCGTTCACGGGCAAAAAAACAATTTGAATGTAAACTTTGTTGACTTTTTTTTAAGGAAATTTCAATGATTCACCCTTTCTTTTTAACAGGTCTATTCTAATGTTCAATTGTATACACCAGATATACCAGATAGATACGGTACGAAAAATTTATACTGTAGTGAGACAACTTCTTATTAAAACAGGATGTATAATAGGTGTACATCATACCAAAGTAATAACCGTATCACAAATCTATAACAAGAAATAATAATCTCATGTGCTTATCATAGGCCATGCTGTTATTCTTTTGTGAAAAAATGACAGGTATCAAAACAGTTCAATTGATTATTATGACGGCAAACATGATTGAACAGGATTGGGAGTACGTATCTAAAACCACCTCCATATACTCGAACACACACATGCTAATAATTATTTTTTTATCAATCTCATGTAGAGACATGACACAAGGTGTTTACAGAACCCCACGATGTCCGTTGAAACCCACCGCCACTACCAATGAATCACCCTTTGAGCAAGACCTGATAAAATATCTGCGTGCTTATAAGCTTCGTTCCGTTTATGAAGCCATTGCCAAGTTACGCAAATATGACTTTTCCTCATGCAAAGGCATCCTAATTGGATCCGTGCCTGGATACCACCGTCAATCCGCCTCCATGTTCCGTGATTGGGGTATTGAACGTTTAGCCACTGTCCTTCGACAGCATGTACCTTCCTCCCCTTTTCATTCGGAACTTATTTTGCAGTGCTCCAGTCTCGCTTCTTCACCTCAGAAATGGTTTCTCGAGCTATGTGAGAGTATGTCGCAAACAAAGACCAACACGGGCGCAGCACCTAAAATCAAGGTGGTGTATCCTACAATGGACACGGCTAGCAAGAGTTTTACGGGAAGAGAGGGAAGTGGTGATTTCCTAAGGTTTGAAAGAGGGAGCTATGAAAAGAATCATGTGTGGTTTGACAAGTACTTGTGTGATTGGCAGAGTAATGATGCGGGAAGACAGCGATTGATGCCGCATATCAAAACGTATACTCGCATCGAGAGAGGCACGGATGGTACAGCAGTGATTGCGTGGCATCTATTGACATCGGCGAATCTAAGTCGAGCAGCGTGGGGTGAGTATCAAAAGAACAAGACACAGATTTATGTCAAGAGCTTTGAATTGGGCGTCTTGTTCTGTCCGAGTCTATGGGTAAAAAAAAGAAAAAAGAAAAGATAGTTTATCTAGCTTTTTTTTTGTATGGAAGACTAAAAAAAATCATGATGTGTATTTAGAAAAACGAGGTGGTATTGAAGCCTGCTAAAAAGATGAAACAACATGTACACAACAATGATAATATAATTGAAGTTCGTCTTCCTTATGATTTTCCACTCGTACCTCATCCCAGACCAATGTCATGTTTTACTCGATTACCGTCATAAAAATAAACGCTTTTATTTCTTATTCTTCTTTTTACCGGCACGTTCTGATAAATACATGGACAAGAAATCACCTTGGTTTCCAATCTTCTTTTTATTAGCAGCCTGTGGTGGCGGTGTTGGTACCACTGTTGCTGCGGCTGCGGTTGTTGATGCTGTTTTTGTCTTTTTATTGTTGTGTTTCTTTTTATTCTGTTTGGTGGTGCCAACTGTAGTTGACCGTGACTCTTCCTCATTCTCCGATTCACTCTCGTCCACATCTTGAGGACGAAATCGTTTACCGATGGGTGTATTGACAAGTTCATGACCACTGACAGCTCGTCTGTTTCCATTCAAAATTTTGTTCTTGAGTTGTAAAGCTTCTTTCGAAGCCATACCGTTTTGTGAGGTGTGTCGCATGGCTTCATTATGTGACAAAAATTTAGCACCAAGACCTAGTCTATTCTTTCATTGCTTTAGATAAAGTATATATGTGTTTGTAATTTTTCTTTTCATTTTACCTGTCAGGTCTGCCTGTGGAATATTTCAACAATGTCGAATCCTGTTCATCGTCTGATTCTTCTCCGGGTTTGGCAGCAGGAAGCCAAGAATGAATCAAGGATCGTGCAATGCCAATGGATGCATCAATTTGGGTCTTTATCTTTTCGTTTTCATCAGTGTTGATCTTTGCTTGCTCAGACATTTTAAAAAAAAAATTATATGGAAGAAAAAATAAAATAATATCGGGATCGTTTTTAAAGGCGTATTAGACAGTCCCTTCCTGACGTTCATATTTTTTTCTCCCATAGTTTCTAGGGAAAAGTGAATCCAATGAATATACAATGCATACAGAATTTTTTTTCTCTATAGCAGTGCAAACATCGCCATACACCAAGGCGCTTCATGGGTTATGCGTGTAAATATTCTGCCGAATTACAAACATTCACAGAAACGATTTTTATTTTTTCAAGAGGTTTGCATGATGTTGGATATGATCGGCAATAAAAGTAGAAATAAAAAAGTAGCTGTGATCATAACCTTCTTGACGACGAATTGTGAATTCAGTCTCGCGACCCAATTGCTTAACTGTCTCTTCCAATTGATCGATCAGTAATTCCTTGGCCAAGAAATTATCAGCGGTTCCCTACATAACAATAGGCAAAAAAAAAAAAAAAAAAAAAAAAAAAATTAAATCATCTCCTTCTTTCAGCATTCGTTTCCCAAAACTTACAACGTCTACAAGAATGTCTAACTTTTGGTTCAAGTGAGACTTCAACAATTCTACTGTATCGTAAGCCTTCCATGTCTCTTTGTCAGATCCCAAGTAACCGGAAAGGGCCTTTTGACCCCAAGGACAGTTGCTGGGATTTGCAATAGGCGAGAAAGCAGAGGCTGTTTTGAATTGAGAAGGATTCTTGATATAAATTGTCAAAGCACCATGTCCTCCCATCGAATGTCCCATCACTGAAACACGTTCTTCATTCTACATATTACATTTAAGAAAAAAAATTATATATATCCATTCTATATGCATATACGTACAATGGGCAATTGTTGCATTACAAGAGCATGTAACTCCTTGACAATATAAGAATACATGCGATAATGTTTGGCCCATTTTTCTTCTGTAGCATCTACATAGAAACCTGCACCCGTACCAAAATCCCAAGAATCACTATCGCCTTCAATACTGACACCACCTACACACATTATATGAGAATAAGTATAATATATATGTATATATATATAAGTTGAGAGAGGGAACTTACGTGGAGAGGTATCGGGAGCAATGAGTGCAATACCATGCTTGGAGGCTTCAGCCATAGCTCCACTCTTTTGAATGAAGTTGTCTTCGGTACATGTCAAACCTGACAAGAAGAAGATGGCGGGCACTTTTTGTGTAATAGATTCTTTGGGTAAAAACACATTGAACTTCATGTCACAGCCAAGTTCTTCTGAATGGTGTTCATATTTCACAACATGACCACCAAAGCACTTGTTTTTTGACACTTGCGTAATAAGCATTTTTTTTTATATAGATAATAAAACAATAAACAAAAAATATATAGATCCGGTGGGTAATTTTTATATGTTTGTAAAAAAATACAACAACAAAAAAAAGGTCACGAAACGCGCTATCTAGTTTTTAGATGGAAGTGTATTCACAAGCAAACTTTGACATTCTTCTTGTGAAGCCCTTAATTTCTCTTGCTGTTCTTTTATCTTGAGCATGGTCAATTTGTATATCCACACGCCCGACAGAATCAAGACTACAACACCAAAGGACATGTACATGAGAGTAACTCGATGTGTCTCGGGAGGTAAATCGGGATCTGATAAATTAGCCAATTGGGAGCCTACCCAAATATCCAAATTAAATTTAAAACATGCAATGAATGCCGAAATGACATAACTCCTCCATGTTACGGTGGGGACCAGAGATAGAATTAAGTTGGTCAGTTGCCATGGTAACGGACAGATGCGAATAAGTAAAATCATTTTGAATCCGCCCTGCGTAATCGCATCTTGCATAGCTTGATACATATCTTGTCGTTTCTCTGACAACTTTATCCATCGGGCACAATTGAGTTTCCTAATTAATCTTTTTATGGGAAAAATAAAAAATGTTGTTAATCATCATCCATCAGGTGCTTTTTCTAGTGCGATTGTTAATTTTTTTTTTTTTTTTTTTTTTTTTTTTTTTTTACCCGCAAGTGAAAATGGCACTTAGAAAGGCACCCAAGGTGGCAGGAAGACAACCATAGGGAAATCCATAGATGAATCCTGTCATGGTGACAGCAAATGTGAAGCCTAAGATAGGTGGTATACCTGTTACAGTGACCAGTGTAGCCATCAATACAGGACTATACTTTTGCTTTCTCATATGAATAGCGATATCCTGAATGGCTTTATATTTTATATATTATGAGGCCCTTTTTTTTTTCATCGATTAAGAAAAATCACTCTCTCCCTATATGCAATTTTGTTTTTTTTATACCTCCGATGATATCTGACTTGTAGTGGCCAAAGAGGGTAAGTAGGTACGCACCTACAGTCAATGCCACTATACCGAGTAAAAGATACTTTCTCTGTATAAACATTTGGAAATGAAAAGTAAAAGAAAAAAGAAGGACAAAAAAGTTGCATCAATGACAATTAAAATATATATAATAAAAAAAACGTGACGTCATTGAATCGAATAAAAAAAAAGGTTTTTTTTTTTTTTTTTTTTTTTGATTGTCTGCGTGCTTTTTCTTTTTTTTTTTTCTTTCTCTCTCTCTGTTTTTTTCTCTACGCGTGAAAGAAGTGATGCAACCAATGATATCAAGCGATGAAACCAAAGTCCTGAATGGAAAACACATGAAGGAAGAAGAGGAAAAAGTTGTTTTACCAGTGGAAATGGCATGCATGGTGCCACTTCGAGCATTGATTGGAAAGCTTGTTCATAAATCACATGCCGATTTAATGACCTTGGTCGATACGTAAGGGCCCGCTTCATTGTTATTATTTTTTTATTTTATTTTTTCTTTCTGTTCAATCATGGATTCATCTCTCCTTTCTTTCTGAATAGGTTACCTTCCATGTCTGATGTGGAAAAGAAACGTCAGATATTGACTTACACGACATTTATGAGGAAACAGTATTTGAAATTACTCGTGCTTGTCAAGTGGGCTGAAAGTGCAAAAGATATTCAAATGTGTCAGGTGCGTGGAGAATTGATGTTTTTGCTGTTCTAAATAGACTAATAATTTTTTTTTTTTTTTTTTGATGAATAGAATATCATGGCTTATTTAGCTAACCAAAACAAGATTTTCCAAGATACCGTGGATTACCTTCATAAAATACAGTCAGGGCTGCCGGCAGCTAGATTACGAAACTTTGATATACCGACAGCTGTAGATGTATTGACCACAGGCACATATCAACAAATGCCTACCAAAATAAAGGTAAGAAAAGAAATGTCCATTTTATCTGTCGTCTAAAATACTCTTTTCCCCTCCCTCCATCCAGGACATGCTCACACCTACACCATTGACCGACGCAGAAGTTCTAGAGACCTTTCAAAATATGAACGATGTCATTCGAATGCGTATGATCACCACAGAAGTATTACCCTCACCTATGCAAAAATATAGAATTGGTAACTTTATATCCGGATGAGAGAGAGAGAACTAGACATTTATCACTTGTATATTTAGAAAACGGTCGAATTTACTTTACAATTGAAAACGAATTTGAAGTAGCCTTGACTTTGATGGGTCATAGTAATGATAGACGATGGTGGATTGTTTCTCTCGATATGTTTGTACAAGCTACGTCTGCTGGAGGAGCCGCTGGTAAATCAAAGATTTCCATCTATTAATGATTTATTGTTTACTTATTTTTTTTTTAAAAAATTTAATTAATCACAGAGGATGTGGATATAACAATGACGGATATGCAAAAACAACATTTACGTGTCAATGCACAAAAACAACTTGTGCCACCACCACCATCTCCTGCCGCTGCCGCCGCCGCCGCTGCTGCTGCTGCTGCTACCACCACGACTACGACGACCTCCACGACTCCCGCTGTGACCGCCACTACAACCACCGAAAGTGAGAAGAAGCCCTTGTTTTTCCCACTTGTGAATCTCTACGATTTCTTGCACTTGTGTTGTCTCAACATGCAACTCGAGATTTTATTTATCCAATCTGCCATGTTAGTCAAGACACGTTGGATGAACCAACTCAAAGTCCAGATGAACCCAGACCGTACCAAACTAACCTTGACCTATTGGCGAGGCGGTTCTGCCGCGTCCCATTGGGCACGACCTCAATCGAAATCCGAAGCACACAAAAGCACGGTACTTGAGATCTCCGTCAGTAATGAACATGAAAAGCAATTGTCCAAGAATAATATGTCCATCACTGTACGCGATGAATTGAAAGGGTTGACACAAAAGGCAGGTATTGGTGCTTCCGTTGCACTTTCCAACTTGACCGCTTCCGAAAAACCAAAAGTACTTTCTTCATTGAAATACCCTAAGAATTCGTTGGAGGTGCTTTGGGATGAATGTGAAGATCTCCATTCTGATACCAAACTCTTGGTAAGTTTTTTTTTTTTTGTTTTTTATGTATGTGAGGTGGGGAATCCGTCGTTGTTTTTTTAACCATCATGTATAAAAAAAAAAAATAGGATCCTTCGGATTTAAATGCGGAACAACTTGTTTTACATGTCACGAATTATCACGGGGCGTGTATCATTGAAAAATTTAAAGAAGCATTGGTATCACAAAAGGATTTTCTGGAAGAAAATGGATTGCATTTAGCAGACGACGATGGAAAAGACGGCTCTCAGGCGACATTACATGGTAAGGACAGAGAAAGCGTGTGTGTGTGCGTATGGAAGGGGACTAATATTTACCATTACCCAGATTCTCTTATACAAACACCACCTACACTTGTCGTGCGTTATAGACATCAACGATTCGTAAGCATTGAAACAGATACGCGTACTGGTAAAGTAAAGGTATTCGAAGCCAGTGATGGATGCAGTGAAGGAGATGGTAAGTGACAAAGAGATAAAGAGGAAGATTGATATACATGTATTAATCAAGAATACAACGGTAGTCAAATTAAGAGGATTGGAAGATCGATTAAACAATGACCCAGCCAATATTGCACACCACTTATTATGGCTTCGATCTGAAGTTGTTGTGCGCGAAGTGATATCACTTGCCAAACAATTAAACTTGCAACCTTACCATCCATCGCACATGAATTTACGACAGGAGGATCTAACACGATTGTTTGGAGACACCATTCCCAAAGACAAACCCACACAAAAGTACCCTTCACACTGTGTCTTCTTTCAATTCTCACAGTTTGAAGATTGGTATTTCGTGATCGCCACCGTCAAGAACGAGTTTAAATCTTGGCTTTGTTGTATCAATCAAAAGTTTGACCAGAATGGCATCTTTCAAGAAATTGTGGATTTAACCTATCTCGATTGTGGACAGCTATGGAGAGATCAGTTTATTGGAAAACCTTCGCATGAGATCTCGGATGAAGGAAGAGCTTCAACCAAAAGACAGTTTGAGGAGATGGCAGATGAGTTCACTGTTGTCGAGACAAAACCTATTGATATGAAAAAGAGAAGAGTATCGACCATCTTAGAGGGAGCATCCTCCTCTTTTACAAATTCCATCGACAAGTAAAGTGTGAATTTTCAATTTATTCAATTCAATTCCGTTGAACTAACCCCCCTATTGTTTGTACTACATAGCCTATCCATTGATTTACGATATTTAGCAAAATTGGATTCACTTTGCAGAGCATACATCACTAATCGAAAGATTGAACTTCAATTACAATCATACAAAGGAACACTTAATTACCACATGAGACCTCTATTAGAGACATTATCCGTGATGGAATCACAAATCATGAACCATCCCGCTGCGGACAAGATGGAAGTGGTGTGTGTTTCCCAAAAGGATCTATTAAGAGCATGTACGTATTATTACAGTGAAGAAGGAGGAGCTAAACGAGAAAAGCCATCCGAGCCCATCGCTTGGATCGAAAAGGTGTTACCGCAAATGAATCATCAGGTGCTGATCCGATCTTCTGGGTGGTGGGATTGTGGACGAGGCGAATGTTATGTGGTTGTGCAAGACAAGTTAAATTGGAAACAAATCGATTTACAAGGAAATGAATTTGGGGATCATATTTCGTTAGACAAGGCGACGGATGTGGTGTCCTTTACGTATCCTACCATTGACAGTTGTATTGATCATTTTTTGATGGATTGGGAAAGGATGTTTATGATGGTCAATATCAGCCGACAGGCTTCTTCGGTTTGGTTTAAAAAATACAAGGATCAGTTGGAATTTAGTCCTACCGATTTGCAGGAATTGTCGTTTGCATATGCTAAAGATTTTACTTGTCGGATCAAATGGGTGGCACCAGGTCAGTCAAGACCGAGACAGTATACCATCGAGTTGGGCGTGACGGATGAGTCGAACAAGGCCAAATTAACTTCTCTACCCACACTTCATTCGAGAAATCCTCATTGGAGAATTGCAAACTTTTTGCGTGATGTGCTGAACGAAAAGAGAGACTTGATTTACTTTGTGCAGGTAGGATAATACATATTTTTCATGTTTAAAAAATGCGTAACTTAACACATAAACATAGATCTTGTTTCAAACATTACCCTTGATGACATGTCTCGAACGTCTTGAGGTGGAGTGTGCTCAAGAAGGAGATATTGGCAAAGTATCGATTATACCACGCGCTTATGATTCAGTGCGCATCATCTTTTCTGCCATGTAAAGTTTTGTTTTGTTTTTTAGCCCGTGTTTTAGGAAATAGGGAACTGACATTCATCTTTATGTAGACATGCAATTGATATACGATTTACAGATAGAGAATCCATCTGTGTTTCGGACGCAGCATACCATCATTTATTCTACTCGACACGCAAGGATACTTTTACATCCCCTCAACCTTATACTGTGCCAACACCTGTGCAAGCGGGTAGCATGAAACCCATCACGGTAGCCCAACAATTGAAATTCACACCCTTTGAACAATTTGCCAGTCTGTTGTCGACCTTGGAAAGTTGGATCTTTGATAACAGTGATATTGTAAAGAAAGAACCAAGTGCTGTTTCATTACAACATGGTTTGTTATGTTCTGCGTCTCTATGTCAACACGTATTGCAAAAATTACAAACCATGGTGTAAAGTTCGTTTCTTTTTTCTTTTTCTTTTCTTTTCTTTTTTTTGAATTTTTTTTTTTTTTTTTTTTTTTTTTTGCGTTTTCAAGTGTAAAAATAAAAAAAAAAGTTATGAAATGTGCTTTTCTTTAGTACCTACTAACTTTGCTTGATTACATACTATACCTTTCCTTTACTGCTAGTGTAAGCTAAGTAGTACATTGATTGTCCTATTTAGGAGCATGTAATCTTTTTCTCTGTAGCCAGACAGTACGCTACAATTTTTTATTTTTATTTTCTAATTAATCTCTGTTGGGTCCCAACAAAAGCGATGAGGCTCTGTTTGATAGACATTGTCTAGCAGTTTCATATCCTATATATCCAAATTAAATATCTAGCATTTTAAACAATCATGCTTCCCTCACCTGTTCCGAAAGTTCAAAAGAGTTTGCGTTTGCGTTTTCTTTAATTCTGGCTGTAGTTTTTGATTTAGGTATGATGGCCCATCCGTGTTGAATAGCCCAATGTAAAAGTACTAATGCAGAGGATACTCCCAACCTGTCTGCCATCTTTTGCAGACCAGGAATCTCGACCTCTCCATTGATCAAATTACCTTCGCCCAAGCTAGAGTAGGCTTGCACTTGAATTTGATGTTGTTGACAGATATGAAGCACCTTGGGCTGATAAAGACAAGGATGCAATTCAAATTGATGTACTTGAGGAATCACAGTACAAACCTCGAGCAAATGCTCCAGGTGCTCCAGTGTGTAATTGGATACACCTATATTTTTCAATTTGCCTTCCTTGTAAAGTTGTTCCAAGGCCTTGTAACTACCCGTACGGTTTTCTCTGTTGATGGGATCGTTCAACTTCTTTTTGGAGGTGCTATTTTATTAAAAGTGAGTTGACCCTGCATGATTTCTATTTTGAAAAACAGAGTGTTACCCAGGCCAATGAATTAGATATAGATCGAGATAATCCAGTTGAAATCTTGTTAAGGAATCGTTGACAGCTAAAAACAAAGCACGATTGGCAAGATCCGCTAGGAATGAAAGGCAAAAACACATACGTACCTTTATAACAAGAGTCATAGCCTTGGTCTTGAGGGGCTACATAAAAAAAAATTATGAATAATCTTACGAGATGAATAAACCCTGTCCTTACATAATTTAGACGTAATAAAAAGATCTTCGCGCTTAACGCCAAAAGATGGATCTGCAAAAATCTCTTTTAAAATCTCTCCTAAAACGTCTTCGTTTCTATAAACAGTGGCAGAATCTTTTTTTGAAAAGGTAAAAATTACACGTTAGTTAAGAAAATAAATGCTACGCTTTTCAGTTTTACCAATAAGTCGATATCCAGAGCGAATCGCTTCTCTTACAACGGGTCTTAGTTCCTCCATGGTCTTCATTCTATACGTTCCCACTGCATTGCTTGTCAGAACACGAGTTGACATTGCTCTATATGAACTTACATCCAATCACGGGTATGGTGTTCCCATTATTCAGCTGAAATGGTGTCATGTTTATGTCGAGAAAAGCCTAGTTCATTGTTTCATTTGAGTTCTATAGTTACGAAATCCCCGCCAAGTGGGGGGTGGTGAGGGCAAGTCACTTTCCCCCGGAATTTTAAAAATTCATGCAAAAAACTACCTTTTTTAAAATTTTAGCTGCCAAATATATTCTATTTTTCCACAAAATGAAGTTTTGGAAGAAAAAAGACAAGAGTAAGTCAACAAACCCTTTTGACGATGAAGACTCTACGAGTTTTAGTACCGAATATTCTCAGACTCCCACGGCTGTATCTGAACCAGTCAGGGAGCGTTACCAAGCACCACCCAAGCCGTCAGCGGACAACTCGCGAGACCGTCAATATTTGTTTGCAGGTCATCAGGATCCCACCAACCGATTCGATAGTAGTGGTCAGGAAGACGCTTATCGTACCAGTAGGCTAAACGATGGAGAAGAGGATCAAGAGATTCAACAAATTCAGCGACAGATTCGCAATGTCAAGCAAGACTCATTGGCAAGTACTCGGAACGCTTTACAAAAGATTGGTGAGGCCGAAGCAGCTGCTGCCAACACCATGAACATGTTAGGAACTCAATCAAGTAAGGAAACTCTGTAGACAGCTCTTTCTCTACTTTTTTTTTTTCTTTGTAGGTGCTAAAAATAAATTTCCTTTAGGTCAAATTGCTAATGTGGATCGTAGTTTGGATTTATCCAAAGCGTATGGTGATAAAGCCTCATCGCAAGCGAGCGAACTTAAACAATTGAATCGGTCCATCTTTATCCCAGTGATTAAGAATCCGTTTAATAAAGGATCTCGAGAACGACGAGAGATGGAAAAGGTGCAGCGAAATCATCAAGAGCATATGGAAGAACGAGACAACATCCGCAACTTTGAATACAAGTCAAGTGCACGTATTGCTGAGGCACATCGAAAAACAAACACGGAGGAAAAGGAAAGCTTTCATCGAGGTCGCTCACAAGCAGATCGGAATCGATATCAATTTGAGCCGGATGAAGAAGATGATGCGGTGGAAGATGAGCTGGATACAAATTTGGATTTGTTAGGCGATGCCACCTCCAGGTTACGTACCATGGCTACTTCCATGAATGAAGAATTGACTAGTCAAAATCAACAATTAGACAAGGTGACCAAGAAAGTCGATCCCATTAGCGCCAAATTGGTTTCTGTCACCCATACATTAGACTCAACACGATAATAATTATAATAAAACCTTTTTTTTAAAATGTACTATTTTTCTTTCTTTTTAATAAATCTTTTCTTTTACTGTTTATGTATAATATGGACCCCCCAAAAAAAAATGTAAATTATTCTTTATCTTCTTCCATATAATCAGGGTTCTTTCTTAAAAGTACAATGCCTTCCAAAACAGGTGCCAAAGGTATGTCTATGGGGGAAAAAAATCAGTATTCAAGAAATGCTTATAAATAAAAAAAAGTGACTTACATTCTTCAGTTGCAAGTTCGGCACGCTCTGAGTGAGCAAGAAGCACAGGTGTGGAATGTGTTTGGAAACCAGTGATGGTCTTTGGTCGACCAGCTTGTCCAACAACATCAACAGCTTGACCCACACGAACAGTAGCAGGTAGGCTCTCGACATTTTCATCAAATGTGATCAAGAAACGAGGATACATTGCAGTCACAAGTGAATACAATAAGTAATGGTACTTACCAAAAATGACTATGATGAAAACAGCAGGGTAAGTTTGTGTTGCATATAAACAAAGGTGATATACTTACAAGCTTTATGGTCAGTGAAGGCAATAATACTGGTCATTAAACCAGCAATAGCAACAGGGGACATGATTTGACGATCGGTATGGAAAGGATTTAATGTCATCGTACCCTTAGCCATGTGTAAAAGACCTTGAGCAATACGGACCATAAACAGACTGGATGCTTCCTTATGATAGAAACTGGCAAGTTGTCTCAACATTTGTGCGAGACGAGCATTGTTGGTACCAGCACCTACAAGACCCATAGCAAAAATAGCACTAATGGCAACTTCACTATCATTGTCGTGAGAGTATTTACTGAGTGTATCAAGGATAGAGACTTGGGGGTTGGATGCACATAAAAGACCATATGCCAATGGAACTGTCTTTCTAATCACGGGTTCACCATAATGCATCTATTGTCATATTAGTAACCAGCCCCTCCTAATTAAATAAATAACTTTACCAAGTGGTTGAATGTACGCAAAGACATTTCAGAACCAACTTCTTCGCCCATGGCAATCAAGGCAACACCAAGAGTAGCAAAACCTTGGAATGTATCATCCTCCTTATCCTTATCCAAATGATCATTACACATATGAAGCATCTTTTGAACCTTCAAAACGTTTCCGGTACCAGCATAAGATAATGCCTCGACCAAAACCTCGGCTTCCTTACCAAGAGGATGTTCAATAGCCTTTAAAGTTTCCAACGTGGCTTCAGAAGCATCCTGCTTACCAAGGTACAAAAGACCAAGACCCAGGGCCATGAAACGAGACCAGGTATCCTTGAGTTCTACATCCTCACGCTCCATCATGGTTTGTAAAATGGTACTGGTAATATCTCCGTCACAAGATCCGACAAAGACTAAACCAAGAGCCAAAGCAGCTAATGAAGAAAGCTCCATGGCCAAGTTGGTGTCACTGACAATAGGCAAAAGCAACTCTGAAACTTCTTCACGGGCAGAGCCAGCATAAGCGAGACCGAGACTAAAAATTCACCCATTCTATTTTTTTAATACCGTGAATTCTCCCTTCTTTTTATCACAACTTACCCAAAGATAGCAGATTGCTTGACAGCAAGACTACCGGTTTCCAAATGCTCGGATAACAAGGCCAAAGCGGGATCTGATTCCTCACGTACACCGGAATTCAAAATACCGATACCGAGCAAAGCACCTGCCTTGATATGATCATCGGTAGAATACATATACTTATCAATCAAACTTAAACCAGTTTCAATATCCCAAAGACAAATAAGACCTAAAGAAGCAGTAGCACTTGTCATACCATGCTCCTTGGTCTTGTAGATCCAAGAGGAATCATTTTCATCCTCAGTCACCATCAACTTATCCTTACAAAAAGCGGCATTGACAAATGCATTGACAAAGGTAGAAGACAAGTTGTTACGAGCGGAATCAATATTGCTGCTGAAAGCAGTGCGATGGTTTTCCAAATGACTCTTGTAAATATCCTCGGGGACCTTGGGTTCCATCACATCTAATTCACGGGCAAGTGCAAGGAAATAACGCGAGAGGTTGGTGTTGTTAATGCATCCATTTAAATCAGCATCCTCGGTTTCAATGTGAATTTGTTGACGAGCAAGTTGGAATGCCATTTGCTTCTTGAGAGATCTAAAATCAACATTTTTTTTTGAGTTGGCTATGGGAACTATATAAATATATATATATTAAGGGTGAATTGCTTACGGATCAGGGCATTGTTCGAAATCTTCCTTGATCAATTCCATATCACCAACACGAATAGACAAGTTGAGTGCTTGCGCATATTTTCCTTGTTGACGGTAAATGGCACGAGCAGTCTTGAGGAAATCAAGATCATCAGGGGGAGCCAATAAATTGACACAACTAAAAGATATACATATATGTATTTTTTTAGCTTGCTTTCACTTTATATCAATGTTGTCCTTACCCAGCCATATAAAGACAGACACGCTCATAGGTATCCTTGTCGACAAAACGAGAAAGTTGATCAATAGATTCGACTTCCAATAAGAGATCAACGGCATCTGCTTCAGCGTTGTGCTTGAGGAAAAAGGGGACGATTTCCAAAGCTAAACGAATTAACTCTTCTGTGGATTGATCGCTTTCTAAACGTGATTGGTATTCTTGCATAATTTCGCCTGACAAATGACGAACGTATTCATGACCCCAAGAACCGATTTCCTCTTCAGTGGAGCCTAAGAATCTATATCTCAAAGTCTCACATTGACCTTCCTCGGCATATGACATTGACAGTACAGATAAGATGTCGGCAAAAAGCTTCTTATCAGGAGAATCGGGCCAAGACTCATGAAGTTTCTTTAATAAACTGTAGTATTTACTCAAGAACTTCAAGGGTTTAGGAACAGATGTCATGGAGCTGGTGGATGTACGGATGGCTGTACGTAAATGTTCAAGTGCAGGACGATGAAGTTCCTTCTTGTCATCCTGTAAGTCGTGTTAACAAATAATAACACTTCCTTCTTTTCAAATGCTGTGTACCTGCAAACGCTCCACCATCAATTCTAATTCGCTCTTTAATTGTTGATCTTCCTCAGACTACAAAACAAAAAAGTCAATTACAAGTTCAGAAGGCATAACCTTCCCTTATTATTACCAAATCTTCCTCTTCTTCTTTCTTTTCATTTTTGTCCTTTTTATCTTTGGGGGACTTTTCCTCGACCTTGGGTTCGACTTGAGTGGGTTTTTCTTCCTTCTTTTCGTTGACCATCGTTAAATTTTATATATTGGAGTATAGTTTTTAAAAAAAAAAAGAAAAAGGTAGTTGGCTTCGCGTTTTTTTTATGTAAATTTTTTTGTAATATGTACGCGCAATGCCTTCCCTCTATTTCCCAAAAAGCATGACGTCAGAAAAAACATGACGTCGCGAAATTTTTAAAAACCTGTTTTTTAAAAAAAAAGCAGAGTGTTTTGCTTTTTGTCCTTTTGTTCTTTTAGAGACGACGATTAACTGTCCAGCAACTTTGGAACGAGAGATGGGAAATAGGAGGAAGACTGATTTTTAGTTTCAAACTAATTGTTAAAAGCAGCTGTTTGCTCGATTTGGGCTTCAGTCAAAGTTGAATGTTGCCGTTTGGAGTTATGGATTGAAGAAGGCTGATTGCACAAGGCTGCGAAATAATTAGTTTGAAACGATTAGAAGAATTGTTCGATTTGGGTGATAATTATTACTGTTAAATGTAATGTTTATATTTACCTTCACATGTAGTAAGCTTGGGTTGTCAGGCATATGTTTGCCCAGTAAAGGACCTACTTACTCTATGAGCATTTCAGATTCTCAGCCAGAGACGCACTCAATTATTAAATTACAATCAAACTGCAACACAGTCGTTGTGACAAATAGGATATTTGAAAAAAAAAACAATGTGGCACCTTATCTTTGCAATTCTATACTACGGTCATAAGATAAGCACGTCCATATCCTTCGTTTTGTGATAAATATGTATTGCGTGCTGCAGCCGAATATTTTTTCGTGCCGAGGGCAACCTTTGTTTCGTTATTGGGTTTTTTTTAAAAAAAAATTACCCAACAAAGAGGACTATGCGGTTCACATGACCAAATCACAGTTCTTTTACGTCAAAGACAGGTAAAAAATACACAGCATTTCATCTGATAGTAAATCAGTGGGATCAATCCATTTATTCATTGTAAACGTATGACTTATCCTCGCTCTGTTATTTGATTCATCCTAACACTCCCATATTTTGATAGCAGCAGGTGATTAATCATCTGCACTATGAAAGCATTACATGTTGAATCAAGGAATCACAAGGATAACGAGAAATTTGTATCATATTTTGCCCCCCCCCCCTCTCTCAGCTTTTCATTGTGAAAAGAATAAATATTCACTCTCTCACGTCATAAGTAGTGTCACTGCTGATAAGAGCGATAATTATGTTTTATGCGCAAAATACTCCCAACACTTCTTTTGCATCATTGAGCATTCTGCTTTTCTAAAACAAAAAAAATACTCGAGTTTAGACGTCCTGTAAACGATTCTTTTCTCTCTGGAAGGTTTCAGGCCCCCAAAGATGTAGCTAATAACTTCAATAACTGGTTTTAAAATATCTAAATTACTATTCCAATCATCCCAATCCAAATCACACATTGACATATATATTAAAAAAACACATTTCTTTAATACAATAAAGGTGCGCTTAAAAACCCCCCTTCTTTTTTGTTCAGTCTGTGTTGACCTTTTTCTTATTCATTAGATAGGCTGTTCTAGGACTCAGTTTGGGTGAGACAGGTGCTGAATTGTCTTCGCTATCAGATTCTTTCTGTTCATCTTCCCGTAGCGTTTTGATATCAGAATTGTCTTGAAGTGGTGGTGAAAGTAGGCGCATGAATTGAGTGGGTACTTCTGGCTGATTTTGTTCGTCTGATAAAGATGGCTCTCTAGCACGTTTAGATTCTTTTGGCTGGGTTTCAAGTGTTGGCACCAGACTATTTGACTCTCCTGACTGACATTCGGGTGGCGATGGTGGACGGCTGAAACTAGAAGATGCATCTGGCTGGTAATTTGTGGATGAGAGTGGCTGGATCATATTAGTAAATATATCTGACTGGTTTTTCTTAAGCGGCAGCATTATACTGGTGCATAAGTTTGGTGCGTGCTCAGATGGAGGAAGCGGAAGTGCACATGATGGAGGAGGTGTGGGTGGAGGTGTTGTGGAGAAATACAAGACAGTGCCTGAACTTGAAGAGGATGACATTGAATTTGATTTAGGCTCATCCTGGACAAGGTTGGCGCTGGCAATTTGTGCAAGCAAATCAATAGAGGAACGATCTTGATGACGGTTTAATTTCCTTTGCTTATGCACCGAAATTGAGGATGGATTATTCAATTCATCAATTTTTTGTAACAGGATCTCACGCTCATTCACTAAATTTGCCAACAAATGTTTTTTATCATCCAGTTCCATGCTCTGTAAATCCACCAAAGCTTTAATCAAGTCATGACTACCATGGCCTTCAGGTTTTTGTGATGAAGAAGACGTACGCAAAATAAACTGGGTCTCTGTTAATTGGCTCTCGAGCAATGAGATGGTATTTTGCTGCTTTTGGATGATTGAAGTGAGTTTTCTTGATTCGAGACGTTCCTTTTCTAGCTCGGTAGCATAATGAGACACTGCTTTATGGGTGGATTGTTCACAGGCTGATAATTGCATGTGAAGTATACCGATTTCTCGTTCATATTTCTCGAGTCTGGTGATTGGTTCATCGTCATTGTCATCCTTCTCGTCGTCTTGGTGATGTTGGGGAATACCTTTTGGGTCCATGATGTGGCTATTCTTTTTTTCCAAGATTTTGATCTTTTCGTTTAAGGTGTTCATGGTGTTTTCATACTTTTGTTTTTGCATGAACAGGGCCGTTTTCGTTGTCTGGTCTAGTCTTTTGAATCGTAATTCGGTGGCATTACATTGTTTGAGGGATTGGTCAAACATATCAATGACATGATCTCCCAACATGTATAGCATTGTTTTATCTTTTTTGATGGGATTCTTATGTGTATATCTTAGCCTCTCTTTGGATGTAGACGATTCTGGATCGTTCATTAGTGTAGGTCGTCCTCCAGCCCCTACTAAGGTTTCCATTGTTTTTCGTAGGACTTTTGAATTTCTTTTCGAAGATGTCGATTCTGTCTGTCTTTTGAACGGGCGCATCGTCAATTTTCCGATTTTGACAGGGTCCATCTGTGAACTCGATGACGATTCGGACAGTCTTTGAATCGACCTCATTGGCATTTTTCCAGCCTTTTTTGCGGACATAACCTGCATATTGAAACCTTTTTTTTTTTCGAAGAAATTAAGGGGGAAGTGATTTTTCAAATAAAACTAAGCCAAGAAGAAAGAAAGTAAAAGAAATTATGGATAGCCTCCCCCCTTTTTTTTAATATCTAAGCTTTTTTATTATTTGTTCATTCATACTCTCATCTCTTTCGACAAGGGTCGATTATTTAACATATGTTCATTTGACTCTTTCGTTTTATTTTGTAATTGTTGTTTTTCAAAGACTTTCTGTAAAGAAACAAATAGACCTTTAAAAGGGTCATTGTGCAAATGTTGAAAAATGGCTGCCTAGATAAGAAGCAATCTAACTGTAAATTTGTAACTCTTTGGTTGGGATTCACTATGATTAATTATGTGACATAGTGTTTGCGTCATATACATTTACCCCCCCCTTCTATTCTCCCTTTTTGATTGGTTTGCTATCTTTTATTTTTATACATGTGCATATAAGTGATTAACAATCCTCGATCTTTGTGCAAAAGAGCCACCACCAAGATGATGGCTTGGTTTCAAACTTTATTTTTCGGGCATGACAACGTTCCCGGAAATTACCCTTCTTGCAAATAAAATTTATTTCTTACCTGTTCTTTAACGGGCAATCGAAACTTTTTTTTTTGCAACGATTTGATCGATTTTTTCGCGAGTCAGAATGTCACCGTCCTCAGTCAAGGACCAAACCACATGGCATTACAATTGCATATGTCCACAACCATTGTCTGTTATGCGATCGCATTTTTTTTGAACCCCGTTGCCTGCCGTGATTTTACACGCATAATTATTTACTAAATTATGATATGTCAACGTTTAATTTAAACAATAAGGTCTAAAATAAACTTCACTCATTAATCTGCATGCTGGGGCTGAATAAACTCACATATCGAGCTAGTTTATTGTGTATACAGGCCCTAAATCTTGAGTAGTTCTTTGATAGGTGGGAAAGCCGAAAAATCGCTGGATAATAAGGCCTATTAGGCTTATAGTTTGTGAACGCAGCTGTCAGATTTCTTGAAAAGGTATAATTTTATTCTATTCCTACATATTCTTTCTAAAATAACTTAAAAGAGATTGAAGAAAAGGAGAAGACTTTCATCTCAAAGATGTGGTTTCAACCAAGTCGAATTTAAATTAGGCACGTTGTTTCGAAGCATTTTTAATTTAAGGGTGAGCAGCATCGATAAAGAAAAATTAGCGTAATATTCATTTTATAATCAGTTTATACTGATATGAGGAAGGGGGGGTGAAGTTCAGTTTAACTAGTCGTGTATCTAGGTGCGCGTAGCCACCAACCCCGCGATTTTTATTTGTCTGAACATATTTTAGAGTCCGACCGAAAACAATAATTTTCATTTGTCCGATATTTTCAAGTGCCAATACTCTAATGAGAGCGGAGGCGGGCCAACCATTGCGAACCTTCTCTCATCACCACATTGTAAGTAGAACCTACTAAAGCGTGGAAGAGTGGAGGATGGGGATGATGGATAGACATACGGATGGATGATTTGGATGAATGGATGCATCCTAAAAAAAATAAGATGGCCATCATTTTTTTTTCGATAAAGAGACGAGAAAAGAGAGATAGAGATAGATAATGTTGAATTGGAACCATTGACAACTGACTTTTTACATCCTCCCCTTTTTTTTTTTACTATATTTTTTTTTTCCTGTTCTTCAGAAGGCATCATGCTTGTTTCTAAGCAAAACAGAAAGGCTATTTACGAAGCTCTCTTCAAGGGTAATTTCCAACTCCATGTTCAAACATGCAACCATTTTTGAAGCAGACATTAATTTTCTTCCTTAAATAGACGGTGCATTAGTCGCCCCCAAGGACTACAACCTCCCCAAGCACGCTGATATCGATGTTCCTAACCTCGAAGTCATCAAGATCATGCAATCTTTGACCTCCAAAGGTTTCGTCAAGACCCAATTCTCTTGGCAATGGTATTACTATACTCTCACTGATGAGGGTATTGATTACCTCCGTGAATGTAAGTATTCTTTATTTTATTTTGTCTTTAGTTGTGATAGATATTCATTATGATTTTCAGTCCTTCACTTGCCTCAAGAAATTGTCCCTGCCACCATGAAGAAGTCTGCTCGTCCCGCTGCTCCTCGTCGTGCTTGTAAGTTACTATTGGTCAATTAAAAATGAATCACGATAAACTAACATCGTCTTTTCAAATAGTCGGCGGTGAAGGTCGTGAGAACCGTGGTCCCCGTGCTGACCGTGGTGACTACAGACGTAAGGAAGGTGCCGATGGTGACTTCAAGCCCGAGTTCCGTGGTGGTCTCGGTAAGACAAAATAGACACATAAACAGACAATGAAGCAAAGACACTAAATATACTTTTTTTTTTCTCGCTGTAGGTCGTGGTAACCGCGAATAAATCATTTCTATGGTTTTGACCTCTTTTTTATATTAAAAGTAAAGCATTTTTCAAACACATAAAAAAAAAATTGTATGGGCGTTGTAAAAATTGCCTATTTTTTCTGCTTCATTCTTTCGTGTTCTTCAATCCCTTTATTCTTTCCCGTCCCATGGACAATCTTTACGAATTCTATAATACTTGTTTTCATAAATAACAACACTGCATAACACTTGTTTGTAAGAGTCAATTTGGCCTTGTCCTGCATCATGTCAAACTTTATGCTTATTTGGGCCTGTCATTACGTTCCTGTCAAAACCTCAGTGAATAACTTTTTTCCAAAGTCAGACACTCATCTGATATTTTTTTTTTTTTTCAAAAATGAGTGTCTTTATCGACGATACCATGGCTTTTTTTTTTCGATGGCAAGGAAATAGGTAGGAATTGAAGCGACAAGAGTTTCTCTTAACGGCTATCAATCTTAGAAAATTATCGTTTTTTATGTGCATTGGCGTTGCCCCGCGTATCTTTTACAATCACGCAATAAGATGAATGGGCAAAAGCCGTCGGAATAAATTTTCTACTGTGATGCTGATTTCAATGGGAAACACGAAGAACATAGGTAGTAGGTCTACCTCATTCGATCATGACACAGGGAAATTTGGTATTCATTTGATTTATTAGAGTTCCTCTGCTGTACTGTATACCGTTCTCGCTGTACGACGGGTTTCTTATCAGCAATCTTCCAGATGATCCACAGAGCATAAAATCCCGAAATAAAAAGAAATAAGTGTGTCAACGGAAAAGAAAAAGCGTGTGGACGAGCTTTATTTGTAGATTGCTAAACCGAGAGCTGGTTGACTCAAATGTTTATTTATCACTCATAATATCAAATTCTTTACATTAACAAACATCTTCAAAAAGCCCCTCAGGCTTATATGCAAGCAATTCTGAACTTTGTATTTGTCGATCAGTAGAGGGGGTCCTTCCCCCAGAAGCAGGTCACATTTGTCCGGCCCGGAAAGATATAAACTATTTTGGAGGTCCGATAGGACGGAGCGTAGGAGGGCCGTATGAGGGTCGAACTACCCGAAAGCCTTTGCAAGTTCTTTTCCTTAACAACAAAGGTAATGCATCCATCTATTGGCAGAAGCTACTCTACTCTCCCCAATTCAGCATCCAACAACATCAGAGGAAAGGATAATGCGAATCAATATGATAGATCAATGGATATCATAAAATGCGGAACACCTTGCAAAAAAAAAAGATTTATTTTTATATGGCTCATCATTTAGCTACAACCAATCTTGATTGACATTGGTTCCTTATACACTCTGATGGAAATTGGGTGGAGACTAAGAGAGAGAGAGATAAAGCTGCGGAAAGAAATATGTGGCTGGTATTAACGTAAAATTTTCATGAATAGAAACTAAAATGGGTCGCCGTCCTGCTCGTTGTTATCGTTACTGTAAGAACAAGCCTTACCCTAAGTCCAGATACTGTCGTGGTGTTCCCGATGCCAAGCTTAGAATCTACGATTTAGGTCGTAAGAAGGCGTCAGTCGACGATTTCCCTCTCTGTATCCATTTGGTTTCCAACGAATACGAACAGCTCTCTGCTGAAGCTCTTGAAGCCGGTCGTATTTGTGCTAACAAGTATATGGCCAAGACCAGTGGTAAGGATTCTTTCCACATGCGTATTCGTGTCCATCCTTACCATGTCACCCGTATCAACAAAATGTTGTCTTGTGCTGGTGCTGATAGATTGCAAACTGGTATGCGTGGTGCTTTCGGTAAGCCTAACGGTCTTGTCGCTCGTGTCAACATTGGTCAAATCATTTTCTCTGTTCGTACCAAGGACTCCAACAAGGCTGTTGTCATTGAAGCCTTGAGACGTTGTAAGTACAAGTTCCCTGGTCAACAAAAGATCATTCTCTCCAAGAAGTGGGGTTTCACTCCTCTTGCTCGTGCTGACTTCGTTGAAGCTCGTGCTGCTGGTTTGATCAGACCTGATGGTTGTTACGTCAAGTTCATTCCTCAAAAGGGTACTCTTAAGAACTACTTCAAGGAAGCCTCTTTGGTCTAAATATTTATAAAAGTTTCTTTTTATCTATATAAAATCTTGACTTCAGTTTTTTTTTATTATTATTATTTATCATAATTATTATTGTGTGTGTGTATGTGTGTGTGTATGGTTGCTAAGGATTTAAATTAATAAGGGGGGCAGGATATGACTTATCCATTTCTTTCTGCTCACTCAAATTACCTCTCTTCCCAGGATCTCCTTGAATATTTTTAAGCCAAATTTAAAGCTAAATTATCCGACAAAGGAGTTTATTTTTTTTTTACTCTTATAACTCGGTTCATATGAATATCAGTTATTGTAATCTAATAATTCACCATCTGCCCCCTCTTTCTTTTACTACTCCCTAATAATAATAGGAAAAAAAAAAAAAGAGAAAGTTGCAATCTCGGTATCAAACAAAGAAAAAATTACTTCTCTTTCTCTTCATTTCTTATTTTTTAACTATGAACAAGTGGATTGTCTTTATAAATATTCTTCGCTATCTTATTTTATCCCTAAGTCTAATTGGATTTGCATGCCATTTTGCACAATGCGCCTTACTAACAGAATATCAACACCGAGTAAGTTTTTCAACAATAACGAGATGATATGCAGCTAAAAAAAACGATATGTTTAGACAAATATACCTGGATGGTTCAGTGCAGGACACTGGCAGGTAAGCAAAATAAAACTAATAATAACAGTAATGATACTTCTTTATGACACTTACTCTACATAGTATCTAGCATGGTATGTTGCATTTGGACTATCAGGATTAAGCGCAATCGCTGTTTGCACACATGCTACATGCTGTCGACGAAGTCATATATTACGAGGGGATAAATGTCTTGGGCTTGTCAACATTGTGCCTTTAACAGCAACTCTAGTAGCCAACACATTCATCAGCGGACAGGAACCTTGGACAAATGGCATTGTCGAGTTCAAGGTACCTGCAAAAGGATTTATCACTTTTTGTAACATGTTGAATGAAGATACTGATGCGTCCTATCCCATTCTATTTCAAAGGTATACATTTTTTTTTAACTTAAAAGCTGATTTCTGCCTACGACTATTAACACACAGAGTATAGATGTTTATTGTTGGACGGGACCTATGTTATGGCAGCTATGTTGTGCCTTTCCTGGATTATATTGGTGCTATGTACATGCTTTATTAAAGTGAGAAAAGCATCGGCTTCATTAGCAAGACTTCCCAACGAAAATACGCATGCGTCTGAAAAGAGCAGATCGAAAATCATTGAAACGTACAACCACCCATATACCAGAAAGCATTCGACATCGTTTGAAGAGTCATTTCAGTATAATACTCAACCAGTCAATGGTGCGGGTGCCTATCAGAAATATGCAGTGCCTATAGCGCCGCATATGGAGAAGGTCGAATTACCAGCAAGTTACGACAACACGGGTGAGCATGTTTTAGAGCATCAGCCCTTAACACGAAATCATACCAGTGCGCCAGGAGGTTGGGTAGAATATACAGCTCCTCCAGCTGCTTCACCGTATCATTATCAAAGCCACGGACAAGAAGAAAACCCTTGGTACCCACGCATTGATAAAAATCGGATTATATAAATACCCTCTCTCTCTTTCTTTTTTTTTTTTTTTTTTTTTTTTTTTTGTGACCGCCATAAAAACGCATAAAAGTTGCCTTTTTGTTGTTATATATATATTTTTTTTATACATTTACAATTACCAGTCTTGAAGCATGATGGACAATCGGATCGTCGCACCCTCTTTATCAAACGTTTCTGGGTCACGATTAAATGAAAATCAAGACGACTTTCCATCAGAAGCTTTAGAATCGACATTAGACAATTTACTAGAGGTGGGGTTAAAATTTTTTTCTTTCTTGTGAAATCTGGAGAGAGAAATATTGACGCATGTTTGGAGGATAGAAAAACTCTGAGCTTACAAAGCATTTAGAAAAGGCACTTTTAAAGATATCACGCTTACGAAAGCAGCGCAGGTATATATATATTTTTTTTTGACATAAATGTCAAAATAATGGGAACCTAACCCGTGCGCGCACCCGATTATTGTCATAGCGTATTATTAGATGTGATTGTCAAAGTGAATTCAAATGATGAAGCGTATGAAGATGATGATAATGTGGACGATACCGAATTATTATCAGATATAGATTCTGAGGTTGAATCCTCCGACGATGACCCAGAGGTAGAGATCATCCCGCTTCCACAAACCAAACGTAGAAAAGTACAGGCCAAAAGGCAGCGAGGCACCAAATCCATCATTGTGCCCAAGGACGAATCCGGTAATTATATTTTTCCAGTGCAAATAGGCAGAACCTTGTTATTATCGCTTGGAAATATCATACCCAATGAGAACTTTTACAACCAGAATTACATATTTCCAGTCGGTTACTCAATGCAGAGGTAAGAAAGAAAGAAACAGGCATAAATAAATAAAAAAATTCTAAAAAATTCAAGATTTTCTTTAGAACTTACAAGAGTATGGTAAATGAACATGCTTTTACAACATATACTTGCTCGATCGATAAAGATGCCTTTGATAAACCCATCGTAAGTGTTCATAGGGACTGGGGATTGAGACGTGTATATTGATCTATGTGATAGTTTTGCATTCAAGCGGAAGATGCACCTGATATCATCATACAAAAGAACACACCTACAGCCGCCTGGTCAGAAGTGCTCAAGCGATCCAACGAGCTTCGAAAGAAAGAGTTTAAAAACACTGTGTCTGGACCTGAATATTACGGCTTATCGTTTGCCACAATAAAAAAGATGATCCAAGAACTCCCGGGTGCCGAAGAGTGTTTAGGATATCAATGGGTCGATCTTTAAGGAATGATTGCTGTGCTATCCTATACTATCCTTAACTTTTTTTTTAAAAAAAGGGAAATTTAATGCCATCCATCCTATTTAAATTAAAAAAAAAAAAGTAAACCTTATTACGCTGACATTGTAAAGAAAATGCTCACATGTACTTTGAATGTCGGTGTCAGTTCTTTTTTTTTTTTTTTTTTGTATCAGACCTTTACCGCAGGTTTATGGTAATATGGGCCGTTATTACATATGCACATCAAAACCAGTCTTGATCTTATACATGAAACTTATTCAAATGATCGATGATTTATTTTCATGTAGGAAAAGGGCACACTGCATTTATAACTGCCTCTGCAGTAGGAGGCAAACACAAAAGAAATATCCGAAGGATTAAGAACAATTGGGAAATTTGTGGAAGAAGCTTATTCGGTATTGGTTCATCTCTCGATCTCTACTGTCTTCCACCCCCCATAAACGCTCTAAAGGGGTGGGCCTGGGCAAGATATGTATATATATATATCACTGAAAAGAGAGGATGGGGATCGGAACCCCTATGTAATGAAATAAAAAAAAAGGGGATCGAGTATCAGACTAGTTCATTAACGTATGACTTTATGGTGACATTAGTTAATATACATGGTAATAGGATGACTCTATTTTTCATCTTACAAACATGAAGTTTTGAATCAGTAGAGAAAATCAGTCGTCATGCTTATCACACACACACACACATACACACACATTTTAGAAGTAGTACGGCTACACGTCCGAAGCGAATACTTAATACAGGCTCTTCGTCATAGATAGTGTTTACTAAAGTAAAAAAAAAAAGATGGAAATCAGGAATTAAAATAATAATGAGTGATATATACGCCTTGTACGGTATACAATCAGCTTGGCATTGGATCGGATAAATCAACAGAAACAATATATAAAACTTCGATCACTTAATTTATTAGGAGATACCATGCATCTGGTTCAAAATAAACTTTCAGATAGATGCAATAACGGTTGGCAGGATACGAATTATATGCGACAGCTCTCTAATGACAGACAACCCCCAATCAAATAAAAGCCGCACTTTAGACTAAGGCGTACTCGGTCTAAGAGTCCTTATATCGTAATATGCTCACATACAAACAAACAATATGATTTGAAATTATTCATAGCACGCCAAGTTTTTGTATTAGATTACTATTCTAAATCAGACAGAGTATAAAAAATATATAAACCGAACTATCAAAAAAAGTCCTTCACCATCCATTTTATTCTAAAAACTTCCATGGTTACAGACAATATAATAGGCAATATCTAGGGCAAAGATCGCTTACCTACTTCTTTTTCTGAATTGGATCTTCAGTGCGTTTTTTTTGGTCCCTTTGTGTTTCTAGGCCCAATAATTTGGTAAATTAGAACTAACATGGTTTAAGAAAAACATTAAGGCACAGCACGTCCCATTTCGATTGTTTTTTTTTTGTTTGTATGTTTTCTTCTTCTTGCAGCTTATCCAGAATGTTCTAAAGAAAGAAGGAAAAAAAAATGTATAGATATTCTGGGAGTATTCGCTTTTAGAATGGTCTTTAAACCTAACCGCTTATATTTGCGTAAGCCTAAGAACTGATTAACCCGGAATTATCTATCGGTTAAAAAAGAAGTAGAAAAAAAAAAAAGACTTAAATTCAAATATTCGGATTGACAAATAAAGCTGGTTTGGGAGTGAATAAGGGACAGATGAAATCGGAAGTACTTACGGCAATGTATATATTCATGTTTTCCCCCCATGATACCAGATATCAGTGCAAATAACAAAAAAAAAAAAATCTTAATGCGGGGATTTTTTACCGCGATTAAAGGAGGATTGGAAAGTGCAAGCTATCAAACTTTCTAAATTAGTATATTTCCTTTAATGCAAAGGAAATCGTTTAAAGTAGTCTATACATGTACTATTCCTCACATTACATCATTCGAGTTAATTATAGTCTTCAACACTAGAATGAAAAAAACATTTAAATAGAATGAGTTTTTTTTACAAGTTTTTTTTAATTATTTTCTAAAAAACTTTTTACTCTTGTTCAATATATCTTACTTTTCACACAGGCACGATAATTAAAAACAGCCATGTCATTATCATCTACACACCCTACTTCTAGTGTCATGTCTATTGGTGCTATTACGTCTCCATGCTCAAGCACTAAAACACGTCAAACATCTATTGACTTGGCACAAAATAAAACATCAGATTATCAACTTCCATCTTTAAGCCAAGTCGGTTTCTCCTCTCCCAACCATGCAGCAGTGGGTCACTGGATTAAATCATCCACCAATGGAGCAGTGGATTTACCTCATGCATATGATTCATCTAAGCGCATGCGATTCTCATCCGAAGGCACTCATATCGTGTCCTCACCCTCCTTCTCATCGTCTGCTTCGTCTGATCATGAAAGCGATTCCAATTCGAGCTGTTCACAATTATCACCCAACATCTGCAAAAGCACTTATTCCCCATCCAACAGTAATTGGCTAAGCTCGGTCTATAACATGAGCGAAAATGAACAAATGATCAACAATCGGAACATGTATGCTAAAGAGGCTTTATCGACCGAACACTTGTTGAATGATTTTGACATGCAAGAGTACGACGAATTCAGTCACACTCGGTCCAACTCATTTGACTATTGTGATAGTCAAGAAAACAATTATCTGTATACTGACAAGTCTAACCCAACAAAAACCGGCAGAAAGGGAGATGCACTTGCGACCAGGCGAGCCCGCAATAAGCTTGCTTCCGCCAAGTACAGAGCCAAGAAACAAGCACTGACACATGCAATGCAAGATCGCATTATGCAGCTTGCCACACAGGTCATGTCCCTTCGTGATGAATTATCTCAGACAAGAAAAAACGAGACCGAGTTATTAGACAGATACGAAAGATTAGTGACATATTATCAGCGTACGAATGGAAAAGTGAACAAAAACTTGAAGGGAAATGCCGCCCCGCTATTATAAAAAAAAAATTATGCCCTCTATACCAATTTATACCTCCCTCTACCTTTTTTTTTTTGTTTTTGTAATTTCCTATTATTTTTCCCTTTCATTTAGCTTTCTTTTGTTCTTTAAGAATATTAAATTAACATTATTTTTTTTTTTCTCTCTCTCTCTCTCTCTCTCAAAAAAAAAAAAAAAAAAATAATAATAAACTTATGTTGTTTCTTTTCCTCTACTCTTTGACTTCATTAAGCTCACATGAGCCTGTTTAAAATCTTATGCCTTTTTACCTTGTACAGTCCTAATTCGTATAAAAGAAACTGTTGGGGGTGCTGATTTTTTTTTTCTTCCAGTCCATATATGTCTTAATAAAAGGCAAACGGAAGTACCGACTGTTACTATACAGAGACATTACCTTATTTAAGGAGGCGAGCACGGCCAAATGGCTTCAACGGTACAAAAAAAAAACAGAAGAAAAAAAAAGACAATTTATTATGCAAAAACAAAAATCCAAACTATTTGACACTGTCATTATAGTTCTTATTGACACACATAAGAAAATTCTGATTACAGAGATTGTAACTAGAAGAAGTGTGATATTCATTGCTAAAAAGGAATTTTATTGAAACTTTTGCTTCCCAATTAGATAAAACACATCAACACGCGATGAATCATCATATAAAATGAGGTTATATTGGTTATGTAATTTGTTGAATTCTTAATAACACTGAAATATTGTCAACATAAAAAAATAAAATTTATTAGACCAAGTTTGGTTAATAGGATAGATGAATGGCATAACACACCCTTTTTTTTTTAAAAGTGGTCGTTCATCAATGGTAGTAACGACTCATTGGTTTTTTGCTACTTGTCTGAGACATATCACCCGAGGAAATACTTAGGAGATCATCCTCGATGAGATGAGGCTGGACCATTTGACCTTGAAACCTACGTGTGTTGTCATGGTTGCCTTCAAATGTCAGGTTAGTAGTAATGTGATCATCATTTTGTGTCCTTGTTCGGTTATGTCCCGTTCCAGAAGTTCCACTTGTCGTAACCTAAAATCGGAGAAAGGGGAGGGGAGATGAGATAATTAGAAGGTTTGAAAAAGTTTTGGTTGTCAAGATATGCACAATACCCAATGGACGGTGACAACATTAACCTATAAATAAATATGTAATTTAGTTTTTTTTTTTTTTTTTATATATAATAGTATATCATGATGACTTTTTTTTTTCTTCTTATTTACAGTAACATCAACGGTGCACATAGATAAGCAGACCAAGCCACGCTGATGTCCATGAGTCAAGACGACCAATAAAAGATTGACAAATGAAACAGAGAGACAAACAATGGATGCCACCAAAGTTCTTCTGGCCAGTTTGTAAAGTCTGGATACTTTCCAGTCGGTTCTTGTATTCTGACCAATGCTTGTCAAAGGCCTCATAAAGAGCCATGTCAGGTAAAGGTTGAAAATCTAACCAATGAGTTTGTTAGTAAAAGAAAATTTAAAGGTAAAATATTACTTTCTGGTCTATTTGGGATAATTACAAAATCGTAAACCTATATTTAAAATAGATGCCGCACAGTGATTTTTTAAGTTTTCATGCAAATTTTTTAAAAAAATAAATAAAAAATCGTATTGTCTGACTTACCAAGAGTGGAATACTGGCAATATCTTGTAGACCAATGATACATGTGCCGTCAGGCGCCAAGTAAATGTTTCGAAAACATAGCTACAAAAATTAGGTTAAATTTTTTATATATATATATAAATCGTCAGGGCATTTGTAATATTGATATGTACCATTAATACAAAAATAATGATATAGGGGCATAATAAGACAAGATGAAATTTGTATTGTCCAGTCCTGAGTCTTGTGGTTTTGACAGCCGTTACCAAATGAACACGTTCAATTAACCTGCAAGGATAGAAGACCATGAAAGAAACGAATTAGAATTTTTACACCTCTCTTTTTTTTTTTTGGAAATCAAGTAAAATATACACATAATTACCAGGCATAACATACAACCTTACTACCGGCGTAAAAAAAATCGCATGCAAGCATGCCAATTGTACAAGACACCATATTATCTATAAAATCGATTTATAATATTTTTAGTTTCATTCCTTTTTGGGGGAAATCCCCAACTCACGAGTTTATTCAAACTGTACTATTGTTAGTAGAGACCACTATAACGGAAGTAGCCGCAAAAGCCCAGGATAGTGCATAAAGCAAAATGACTAATACTCGGCCGTAATTTAAAGATCTTGCTTTTTCACCATTTGTCTTGGCACCAAGGGCTAGAGCCAATACCGTGATACATGTCAAGGATATTAGCTCAGATGCTATCTCCATACCATCTGGATTAATGAGTGAAAGGTCTGTTGGAATGTCTACTATAGAAGTATTCATCGTTTTCTTTATTATTGAGTAATGACTTAATAAAGAGAAGCAAATAAAAAAAAAAGGGGAAGGGAAATAGTTCATGTATTATCGACTCTTTACTTTGATTTATTTATTGTAGATAATCAACTCCCTCTTAATAAGGAAGAAATGATATACATTAAAAAAAAAATGGCCCAATAGTAATTATATATTATGATCTGCAGTTTATAGAAAAATGGCGAATTTGAGTTCATATGAACTAAGAAAAAATGCATTATAGAACAGCCGTTAATTTCTAGCCCAAGATCACTTGTAACGACCATTGGACTTTGTCTTATGCCAGGGAGTATAATTCATTACAAGACTAAGACATAATAAAGCACGTGCAAGTTATTATACGGTAGTTACAATTATACTGCAGGAGAATTACTAGAGCAAGAGTGTATAAGAAAACGCCACTGACTTAGGAGAGGTATCTCGATATTGGAGTAAGCAACTCAATATATAGAGGAAAACCATTAAAAACATCCATATGCCAACAATTTGGGAGATTAATAGACATCTAGGCGTCTTTGAATATAAGGCACATAAAAGAAAGGGAGGTTGAAGGGACGGGTTCTCCCTGTCTAGTTTGCATATATAATAAGTTAATCCGAAAAAAAAAAGGCCCTCCACGTTGGTGAGTTTAAAACAATGAGCGAATCAAAGGGTGAACTTAAATTTCCCTGTGTCATTCAAGGTCAAAAAGAAAAAAAAAACCCTCCCTTTTTTTATTTTTTTTGCGCCAAAGACAAACAAATTAAACATGCAATCTGCTCAGACCGAATTAGACTTTATCAAGTTTTACTTGGAAACTCTTTCTGATAAATCAGTACGTTACGGTGATGACTATTTGGCGCGTAAGTTACCCAGTCCTTTAAGAATTAAGGTATTACATTTAAAAGAGATGAAAGTTTTTTTTTTCTTCTTCCCTTGTTCATTTAAACCCTGAATCTATTAGAGAGTTCCCGTTAGTCCCGTTATTGTTAAAGGTAGAATGGAATGTTCTGTAAACACCACACGCATGTATTTACCCCTCTTTTCTAAAAAAACCATTTCAGAATCCATTGCATCCGAGACAAAGTCAGAG
The DNA here is from genome assembly GCA_016758985.1 of Mucor saturninus. Lineage (NCBI taxonomy): Eukaryota > Fungi > Mucoromycota > Mucoromycetes > Mucorales > Mucoraceae > Mucor > Mucor saturninus. Next base: position 104,890 of record JAEPRD010000106.1, read on the forward strand.
AGTCAGACTCCAAAGCTTCAAGTGACAGTAAAGGTCCTGAAGCCCTCTTCAACTTTCACAATTGGTAGCTTATCACCCAAAGATACCGTCCATCAATTAAAGCAACGTATCTATCAGCAGCAAAGTTCACTTCCCGTCAACCGCCAACGCTTACTGATCAAGGGTAAAGTCTTGGCTGATCAAAAGAGTTTGGAAGAGCTTTCGATCAATGAAGGTACCGTCATTCATCTTATGGTGACAGCTGCACCTGCTACACCTGTTATCGGTAGATTTGGTGTCTCTGCAGAAACCGAAAAGAAGATGTCAACTCCCGAGTTTTGGGCTGCCTTGGAAAAGACAATTATTGATCAGGTTGGTGAAGTGGATGCAAAATTAGTATTTAGTAAGGTCAAATCCTCGTTATCTGCATAGATAATAATAATAATAATAAAACGGATATATTTTTTATTTGAAAGTAAGCATTAAGAGAATAATAAAGGTGTAGTAAATAACATTATGATGACATTTTGGCAGAGTTTATATATATAACGGGTAAGAAATTATTCACTCATTCCCTAATAACCATTCAGCAACGAATTTCTCTTCTTCTGCATGATCTTCCCATTCTTCTTCTTCAATAAACCATTCCTCATCCTCATCTTGCTCCTCTAAAGTCAAGGCATGTAATGGGATGATGTCTGTTTGGCACCCTCTATCAACTGTACGAGGCTTTTGGTTACGATGATGGTGTCCGCTCATTTGAGGTCTGCTGGGTATAGAAGGCATAACATAAATCATGTCCTGTTGTTCCTCATTTATTTTAGGGACGATCGGTGGGTTCCTTTTTTCATATTGCTGACGTAAATCCTCAAATGTTTTACTAGTGGTCTCTACAGAACCAGCTGCAGCTGCCATTAATATATTTCCATTTACATCCATTAAAACGTTTTCATGAAATGAAGGTGGTCTTGACCCCATAGACGCACGTTTTACTACCATACTTGAAGGTCTCTCAAAGCGAGGCTTGGTCTTTTCTTCCTTGCTACTGGAACCGCCAGATGTAGTAGACATTCGGCTATGGTTACTGTAGAGACTACCAGAGGTAGACATTCTACTTGAATTTCTCATTAAATTTGTAGTTTCGTCCACCAGTAATTCTTCGTGCGTGGAATAAGATCGAATGGAAGATTTTGTCGGTGGTTTGTCTTCGTAAATGATGGAATGCCTTGACTTTTGCGAGGGACGAGATGCTACACTTGAAGCGGGTGTCAATGGAGGACTCTCACCTCTTGTGAGACGAGGCAATGGTGGTAAAGGTGGAGGAGGCGATGTTGTTCTTTTCTTTGATTTTTGACTGATTTTGGGGTTACTTGTTGAGAACCGTTCCCAAGGCGTCACATCATCCTTAATTTCAATGGACCTCAGTCTATTCGGGGTCAATGAGACTTTCTTTGTATTGCCGGACCTGATCAAATCATCAAAATCATTCACGGATGTTTGGAAAGTAGGTGCTGTAGGTGAAGTCATGGGAGAACGCTTTGAACTGGAAAACGAAAGAGAAATCGAGTTTCGTTTTTCCTTATTGCCAAAAAAATTAAATCGACTTTTACTTCCGGATGACTTTACAGTGCCATTACTCATAATTGAAAGTGGACGGTCGCTTATGCTATCACTGGATCTCATTGAACAATTTGAGGAGGGTGTTGCACGAGTTTCTTCAATACTTTCACCTTCAAGGAACTCGTTGAAACTGATATCAGGGTTATGGTGTGTTGCTATATAAACCAATTATTTAATTACTGGAGCATCATATGTACATGAAACTTACAAGTGTCTCTCTTAAAGGATATGGGACTAGGCGATGGTGTTGGTAAATATTGATTGTTGTAAGTGGATGCTCTTTTCTATGGAAACGCCCAAAAATCAGCTCCCTGTCACCTTTTTTTTTTTTTTTTTTTTTTTTTTTTTACCTCCAGCTTTTCTTTCAGGCTCATACGCCGAAAAAGCTTATTGACTTGCGGGTCATCTAATAAAGCAAGCAATACCTCCTTAACTCTGATATGCTCCGCATCTGCCTGATCTGCAGCTATAGCAACCGAATTAAGAATGTACTCCGCTATATGCTCCACAATAGCAGTTACATAAATGACAACAACAGGCGCAATTGTAATTGTATCATTCTGTAAATGAGGAGCATTACTGCTATGATTTTCTGCAGCCAGTGTACAATAATCTGTACAGGCCAATTGAAGTATAGGTATAATTTGTTCAGGTGGATAGACTGTGTGACGCATCTTTTCATAAGTTGTGAAATCATGTTGCTCGGCTTCTATCTGATGTTTCAATTCGATTTCGGCTTCCACAAGTGAATTTTTTCCTAGAGAGTGAGGTAATAGTTGAACGACGGCAGTTTTTAATAAAACTAGATCGAGTGTGCTTGCTGACATTATTAAAAGCGCGAGAAACTCATCTAGAAATAGATTGATTGCACTCAACGCATCACTAGACACGCGAATCGGTCCAAATTCTGCAATGATGGCATGGGCGGCTCTTTGGCAAACATAATGGCCTAGCTTGTTTCGTTAGTCTCTGTCTTTCTTTTTTTTTTTTTTTTTTTGGATAAGTTTACATAAAAACTACCTTTTGACATGTTTTTTCTTTCTTTCTTTCTTTTGCGTGGAATAAGTATCAATAAAAAAAAAAGAAAGAAAAAAAAAAATATTTTAAAAAGAAAGAAAGAAAAGAGGAGCACAAGAAAACTGCTTTAGGCACATGGTCTAACAAACGAAAAAAAAAAAAAGGGAGTTTGGAAGGGGGGAAATGGATTTTTTTTTTTTTTTGTTTGGCTCACAGTGTGCTCGCAACGCCAATTGACGGTTTTTGAAAACTGAGGGGCGGGAAAAGATGACTGCATTTATTACATTTCTTTGAGACTTTCCCCTATTCGAAATTACAAATAACTGGAAGCAATCATATGAAAGAAGAAAGAAAAAAAAAAATCAGTGCTGATGTTTTTCTTTATTTCGGTGTTACTGCAAGTTTGTACTGGCATGTAACCGTGATACAAGCTTTCCAAATGTGGAATATGCAGACTTTTAACCGTGAAAATGATGACCCATCTGATGCAATATTCTTGTTATTTTCGGGGACTCTGTACATTGGTATCTAATCTAACAAAGATGATTTTATATCTTTTGGGTAATTTCATTACAAAAAAAAAAATTAATGCAAATTGGTTTACAACTAGCTTTTAAAGTTTTAATTTATACGTTTTTACTAGTATGAAAGAGGAAACGACTCAAATGCTAGTTACCACTTACGTCTGCAATAAATTTAAATGAATGAAATAAAATAAGGGTAGGTTTCATTGTTCTGCTAAATTATTCCTTATGATTTCGTTTGCAGCAATCGAGCTTCCTTTGTCTAATATTAAAATTTCATTATGACGTGCTTCAACTATTTTAGGGTGAGTTGAATAGGACAATAGCCTCTTCCTGTGTTACAACAGAATATATTTGCATCATAAAAACAAACGTCAACTCAAGAAATTATAGTACTGAAAGTTCGAGAAATGTAAAATCCCAAACATAAGCTTACCTAAAAAAGTATTCTCGCTATCAACTATGTGTTGCATTGCATTTCCTGTACAGAAAGCGGTGGTTGTCTTTTCAAATTTTATAATATCACCACTTTTAAGTTTAGAATCAAATTCAGGTCAAAAGAAGTGGGAGAGCTATAGCTAATACAGAATGTGAGTCGCTCGCATGTGCAGACTCAAGCCCAAGTACGGAGGGACATGATTGATTACAAAAAAATAATAAATCCATTTATTTGGTTAACCATTTTTTAACCAGATAGTGCTTTTAATGGATGTGCTACTTCTTTAAAAAAAACATACATGTTTGTGATGTATTGTGCTCATTTGTAGTATAAGCACCAGTATACCATGTACCTTTTTTTTATTTTATTTCAGTGGCCATTATAGCCTATAAAAGCTTTTATGTTCGATCTTATATTATACCCTTTATCCCCAGCAAACATGATTCTGTGTTGATTCTTTGAGGAGGAAACACAATTTCGTCCTTTTTATCATATTTGATCCAGATATCTAAAAATTTTACTAATTTCAGTCATTCGTCCCTTTTATTGCTCAATCTCTCGTGCAGTATCCATTTCAAGAAGACCTTTACTAGACATGATTGCTTCTGTCTGTATAATGACCGTATTGCTTGTACCCATTCTTCCTTTTCCTAAAAATTAGAGCAGAATAAATGCAATTCGACTTGGGAGTTCCAGTGTTATCAATTATAGGCTTTTGAAAAGGTTTTGCGTCTAAATATCTTCGACTAACATCAGCACATAACACAAAGTGAATACTTCTGTTACTTGTCTCCATGTATTCACTATGGCGGATTATTTGTTTGTTTTGTTTTTTCAGTTGTTTGCTGCAACCAAATTTGTTTGCAAAACGAACAACAGTTAGTGGTTTTGCGATTAAATTTGTACGAATTGTCACCAACTTTTTTTTTTTTAAAAAAAAAAGTTGTTTGCTGCAAACGAATTTGTACGCAAAGCAAACAACTGAAAGTAACTCTGCGACCAAACTTGTACGCAACTCAACAAGTGGGATTTTTTAGGAACAATGACAGCCCAATCCGCACATACTTTATCAAAATACACGTCATTTCTTAACGCTTTATTTTTTCACACTCTGTTTTTTTTCATACTATGTTTTTTTTTCATGTAGTTCGAAGATTGCTTGCATTCCCTATCTTCGAGTCAAGCAATTCTGTAAAAATATAATGTGATATCACTTTGTAATGATTTTCAGCCAAGGTGCATCGGACAAGACCGACGTTACAAACACTATGACCGAAACGACAAACAACATACTTATGCTGGCCAAGACGACTCAATTAACCTTTACCGTGAGCCTGTCGTAATCTACAACTCCATGTGATTCAGCCACATCAATGAAAACCAGAAAGTCGCGTACGCTCTCGAACGTTGTTTTAAAGAAGAAAGTGATGGAATGGACATGAATTTGGCTTGTTAAATTGTTGTGATGGCTATATAGGTAAAAAAAAAAAAATCAGTACGACTTAATAATGACCCTAATCAAACTTACTTTAGGTGGAATGGTGTGAGCATAACACAGTTATTGACTTTTTCGTTCGTTGATATGATCTTTTAAAAAAGCGGAGGTGTACACTATATTATTGAACCAAGCCCGACCGGCACCATTAACCACACCACTACTTATACTGAGGGACTCGTAGTGAACGGAGTATACTCTCATGTAACATCTTTGTAGAACAGAAATAAACTGTCTATCAGACACACCA
>JAEPRD010000107.1:0-108838 GCA_016758985.1 Mucor saturninus
ATTTTAGAGCCTAAAAAATAGTGATTTATTTGTCCAGTTCTTAGGGACAGCCGCTGCCTTAGGGACAGCCATTTTATCACGTGATCTCCTAGGGACAGCCATTTTGTCACGTGATCTCTTAGGGACAGCCAAAAGGTACCCGATCCTAGGACATGACTACGTGCACTTTGGCTGTCCCTAAGAAAAAATTGGCTGTCCCTAAGAGACCCGTTTTTTTTTATCAAACAAGTCAAGTTAGACAAATTTATACGAATTGTTACTAAATTTTCCGCACTAGTAAAATTGTTTGTTTTACAAACAAATCTGTTTGGATCAACTGTGACGTACAAAAATAAGAATATTAGTTGAGTTTGTTGGTATTTTTGGTATTTTTGGTAGGTGCCAATGTAATACGGGATCAGTCCTGGTAAAGATGTTAAAAAAATTAGTTTAGTTTGAGTTTTTTTTTCGTTGATACGCTCTATTTTACGCGTAATAACATATAAAATTTACCAGCGACTTGTTAGAATTGTGAAGGTTCGAATATATGAATTATGTGTGGCCACTTTATTAAAGGAAGCATGAACACACCTGATGTTTAATGGCCAATAATTAAACAACCGAAGAAGCATGCTCGAAATATTAACGCATGCATAAAAATAACATGTGTCTCGTTTTGTTCTTTTGGAATATGGTGCTACCTTACGCCAGAAATATGTGATTCATTGTAATACCTTAAGCATATGTTACAATGGCGCAGTAAAAGCTTATACTATCAAGTCTAATTCGAATTTTTGCGCATCAATGCTTCGGTTAAAACTGTTTAAATGTTAGATCGTACTTTTATAAGGATATTCGAAAGATCATAAAAAATGACTAAATTGCTTTAAATTTATTTTCAACAGTTTTGAAATCTCTATTATCTGTAATACATTTGTGTTCCTTCGTCGATGTTACATCAAAAATTATGTATAAAACCTTTTTTTTTCGTTTTGATTTACACTGTCGTTTTTCTTCAATTGCTAAAAAAAAATGCCAATCCCAAATATGCTTTGGATAGTTTTAGCTTGCTTATCGTTACTAATTAACTTTGTGTCTGGATTTGGTATTCAACTTTTTGCTAGCGGGTTTTCTATATCTACTGGAATGCCAACAAGTGTGGTGTTTACTGGTACTTATCCAAAATTGGTTACGTTTAAAATTGCTGTATTAAACAAGGATAATACGTTGACTTCCATGGAAGAATATAACAATTATAACTTTATGACGGGAACTTTCCAATCAGTCTTAATTCCAAATGATGTTAATCCTGGTATAAATTATTATTTCATTGCAGTCGACAATGATGATACTTCAAATTATGCTACATTAGGCCCTCTTGTTATCCGGAAAACAAATGCTGGTACCAACCCAAGTGCATCTATAACAGCCGATTCTAATGGAATAGCATACAAAACTGACGGTGGAGCCATTGCTTCTGCTTCTATTACATCTTCAACATCTTCTACATCTTCTACACCCAAAATCACACTCCCAAAAACAATAGACAACGAGGATAAAACTGATCAATCTCATCCTAATATCGCTGCCATAGCAGGTGGTGCTGCAGGAGGTATGTTTGTTATTATGATTGTTATATGGATAATTTTATACGTAAGTGACTTCTGTGAATACTAGATGAATCATTAGCTAATACGTTAATATTAGAAATGCTGTATTAAAAAACACCGTCTTGGAAATATCACAGTGACATATAACAATAATGGTTCCAATGCTCAGTCTCAATTTCAGGGACACAAACAGTCCAATTTGAATATAACTAGACCTAGCCCTAAAAAAAATAATGTAAAACCTCTGGAACCTCAGAAACCCAAAAAATCTTTGCATAGACCAAACATTAACGGATTAGATAGTTCACCAAGCACAGATAATACAATTATTCCGCCATACCCTTATTCTCATCAACAGGGATATCCTTCTTACCCTTATCCTCAAGATCCTAACCTAGCTCAAGATTGTATGCCCATACCTGAACATTTTGGTAATGCAAGTAATCCTTACCCACCCGAGTTAGCCACCATCCAAGATAAAAATTTCACTCTACCCCAATACCATGTTAATAACGCCCAGCAAGACTGGAATCCTCAGCAATTTGGCAGCTTTTTAGCTGGTGGTGGATACCCTACAACAATCGAGAACCAAGGAGCTAAAACTTTAAGACCTTCTTTTGCTGACACACTTCTTGCTGAAAACGCTGCTTTAAAAGATGTTAAACCATCAGACAAAGAAGAGTACCAGGAAAAGCCTAACACTGCATCTGATGTACAAATCACGTTCAAAAAACCTGATGATGCTCATGCAAATAATAACTATAACAAACCTCATGAACGATAGTATTAAAATATGTAATATAGTATATATACCTGTAGGTATTCTAATAAAAGCTTTTTTAAATTTGTAACCATTGGTTGTTCAGTTTTCTATGGCTTCTTTAACTTAGTTTTATGTTAGTTATGACTACTGTCAGAGCTTTTTAATTAGGTTATTTGTATTTTTTTTTTGTACGGACTTTATCTGTGTTAGCTTTGAAGTAAATCGCAAAATCACAAGCAGCAATATGGTACTTATAAACAATCAGAGTATTCGACATATAACTAAATTCTCATACCATCAGTAATAATATAAAACTAAATGAAAGATAATGAACAATCCATTGCCGTTTTGTAAGGTTAGAAAACTGGACGATAAAATCGTACGTATTCTAAACGTTTGTAGAATTTGTTTAAAATATTGATTATTTTCTACAGAAGACGGTGATTGCAAGTGCTTTTATTTTTGCAACTGATCAACCCTTGCAGAAGGAAGGGGTCTAATATAGGACTGAAAATAAAACACCATTTTAACGATCTTTTTTAAAACATTCAGTTCTCGATGGATATTTTAGGTATTTAATACACTTTTCAGTTCTTTTGGATTTACAACGTACGTCTCTTCTTTTTCATCAGAGCCACGCGTTATCTCTTTTTTTGTTATTTGTGGTTTGGGAATAAGGTACTTGATGATCTTGAGTGAGTGTCTAGTCCACAATATGGGTATGACCTTTTTATACTGCTTCGTGTTTTCAAATCAAGGCCCTCCAAGGTACGTTTTTTGTCTTTTTTAGTTCAGATCTTTTTAGAAATCAAAGGTTGCGTACTGGAAAAGAACCAAGATTAGGATCATCAAGAGGAGGATTCTCAACAGAAGAATTATTAAGAGGAGAACTGCTAAGAGGTTAATTATCAAAAGTCTGAGCATCAAAAAAGCAATGGTAGGATTATCAAACGAAGTGGACAAAATAGGTGTATCAGAGTAATCTTGTTGAAAAAAGTAAAGAACAAACACGATGTCTCGTTGTGCATTATTTTGGTATTAACTATTACTTAAAACTTCTTCATTTTTCCGTTTCGTTTTTTACAATACTCTTTGTGAGGAAAAGAAATGTTGAAACTCTTAATTATATACGTTTACAGACTGATTAATTGGATCTTAATAAATGCGCTTAAGAAGTTATAATATTTATCTACTTGAAGAATCAACCGCTGGGTCGATATGTCGCAAAGCCAAGATGATTATTTTAACCAAGATTGATAACCCCTCTATGCCACAAAAGAGCATGATTTTTTTGTAAATATTCTCTTTCCCGTACCAGCTGAAACGGATGACACCAAAAATGTACAACTGCATTTTGTTTTGTAACTTTCATGGATGTCCTAGGCAGTCACGATAAACATGGATTTTATATCGTTGTGGATGAAAAAATATATCGTCCTTTTACGTGGTTGATGCAATCGAAAGTAGATGTGATAAGCCTTTATATACCCGTTTTCACTATATTTAAATCCAATTGGGGGGTGCTAGTTGTAAATTACAGGAAACCCGCTTTTCACTTTGGACACTTCAGCCCCTAAAGTCAAGACAGTCTGTGAATTATCATAGAAAATTACGTTGACTGGATACGACACTATGAAACTTACTAGTATAAATGCGTCAAAACTAGTTTAAACTTTTGATCATTCGAACTTTTACTGGATTTTTTTCCGATTTGTCTGAATTTTAAGCGATTTTTTTTTTTTGCGCTTTTTAGTGTATACCAAAATGTCTGAACAACCCGTCGATCCTTTGTCTTCTGTCGAGCGTGCTGCTAAAGAAGCTCAAGAGAAGCTTGAAAAGCAAAAAGAAGAAGAAGAGCAAAGCCAATTACCTTACGTGTGAGTGCATCGTATACGATGTCTGATGCAAGTTTTACAAAAAATTGACATCTCTTTTTTTTTTTTTTTTTTTTTTTTTTTTTTTTTTTTGCTACAGTTGGAAGCAAACGCTTCAAGATGTTGATATCACTATTCCCGTACCCAAAGGTACTCGTGGTCGCGATTTGGAAGTTGTATTGAAAAAGAATCAATTCAAGGTCGGCCTTAAAGGAAAAACCCCCATCGTCGAGGTAAAAAAAGAAATGCGGTCAAAATAGGTCGCGTCTGCGAGTTAATTACTATTGTTGTTTTAATAAATTAGGGCGAATTATGTCAAACCATCAAGGTCGATGACAGCACATGGACTTTAGAAGATCAAAAGGAAGTTTTGGTACATTTGGAAAAGTTAAACCAGATGCAATGGTGGGAAAATGTTGTGAAAGGAGCTCCCAAGATTAATACGCAAAAGATTCAACCCGAGAATTCTCAATTAGGTGATTTGGACGGTGAAACAAGAGCCATGGTTGAAAAAATGATGGTAAGAGTTTGATAGATGATGGTAAGAGAGTAAATAATTATTGACTATGATGAGTAGTTCGATCAGCGTCAAAAGGCTATGGGTAAACCTGATAGTGATGCTTTAAAGAAGGAAGAAATGTTTGCTAAATTTAAGAAGCAACACCCTGAAATGGATTTCAGTAATGCTAAATTTACAAACGAATAAAAACGAGGAATTTTGAAAGATGATTTTAAGAAGGGTAATGTGTGTGTGTACGCGTACGCGTACGTGTAAGTGTGTGTGTATGTGTGTGTATTTAAAATAAATGATGAGTAATATAGGTATGTATATACAAAAGGAGGGAATTATAATTTAAGTAAAGTAAGGATCCTCCTATTTAATATGAATAAGGTTAGTTTCAGATACCAGAAAACCCTGAATTTTCATATAAACTTACTAATAGTTGAGGGGCGGATCCTCGTTTTATTGGATCTCTACTCAATAAGGTTTTGATCAGTTGTCTTGTACGAACATTTGGTATCAGTCTTTCTAGTTGAGGAATCTCCAACTCCTTGTTTTCATTCCATCTCAAGCCATTGTTCAAAATGGGAGTGGAAGGGGAGGGATGTGATACAAAATGGAGAATTGTTTCATCCTTGATACTGCTACCAAATAAAGGCTTCTTTGTTTCTAATTCATAAATTACACAACCAAAAGACCAAAGATCGACACTAGCAGTAGCTACTACTCCATTGGCACCTTCTAAACCATAGGTAGTAGCACGCGCCACTTCAGGAGGACAATAACGAGGAGTAATCACACCTACACACTCTTCATTAATGGTACGGCTTCCTTCGAAATCAATCAACTTCCAAGACTCGCCTTGATAATGCATAATATTGCTAGGTTTCAGATCACAAAAGGCTACGCCGTTACCGTGACACCATGATAAACATCCCAATATATCGCGAGCAATTTTGCCGTTACTGATGGGGGTATTGTTGCGCTTGCTGTTTCTTATGAATGTACCTAAAGTTTCGTCTAGCCTTTCCATGATGGTAACATATTTGATTTCACCTTCTTCTTCTTCTTGGTTGTTATGCTGGTCATTTTGGATAGTTAATACTTCCAAGATTTCAACCACGCAAGGAGATTTAAGTTTAATCAAAGTTCTGCATTCTCTTTCCCAAGCCTCCCTTCTGCCAAATGCTTTGACTGCGATGGGCTTATCATTACTCGTGACAAACAAGATATTGTTGGTGGGCCCTGTAATTGGTGCTTTGCTTTTATCGATTTGATAACGACGAGGTAAAGCGTTGATTAAAGGAGCTAGTTGGAGAAACTGTTGCTCTTCGGCAGCCGAACTGTTTGTGGTAGTAGAAGAAGTCGTTGTGACTGTTTCACGACCATCCTTCATGTTCTTAAGGATAGTAGATGATCCATTTCTACTAGTTTCGGGTGTATGTTCATCGTGCTGTGGTTGACCTAAAGAAGCTAACACATCCAGGGGACTGACAGTGTTATACATATGAACACCATTTCTCAGCTCGGATGTGTTTGAGCTATTACCGTTACTGCTATTATTAGCTGTTGTGGGTGGTGTCACAGCTTGTGCTAAAGGCATGTTGAGAGTCGAAGAAGGGTAATGATGATTGACCAAATGATGGTCTTTTGTATCCCATGTTTGAGTAGAAGTGCATGTACTCAACTGATGGGAGTTGGGAGTAATGTACTGAATGGGAGGACTCACCGAGAGAGAATCCGCGAATGTCCAATTTTCTTCATCGTCTTCAAGAGGAGCAGTAGCATGTGTTACAGGAACTCCGCTTTTTTTAACACCACTCATAAGGCTACCTGGATGATTCATCATGCTGCTTGCGTTTGTCTTTATGCTTCGAAGGACCTCCATAGAAGAGCTTAATGGGGCTCCGTCTTCAGACAAGGTCATAGAAACTCGATGATGATCAACAGGAATAAGATTTTGTTGCTGTAATCTTGCGGCGGGTATAGAAAATTGGTTTGGTTTTTGTGAGACGATTTCGTTTGGCACTTGTCCCTGACCAACGTATTCTGTGGTTGGTGTAACTAGAAGGACCTTAGAATTCCGGAAAGATTCACGGGGACTACGTGAACCGTGTGTAGCTCCAACCGTTCCATCATCTCGATTATTGACTTCTTCCAGAATCCCTGTTACAACATGATCGGAATCGCCTATTTCAGATCGTCTGGCAAATGATGTTTGTGTACTCATTCCTCCTGTCCATGCTTTCGACGTACGTTTATTGCTGGGATTAGCCACATTATTGTAATTGGTGGAGGTTGTATAGTATCCTTGATCGTGACGATTTTCATCATCATCATCATCCTCGTCGTCGTTTGTATTATAATATCCACCCGCATTATAATAATATGGATTATCATTTTGTTGTACTTGTTTTAATTCGTGATGTTGAATGTTTTCGGAAAATCCATCACCCATGACCGATTCTTTTTCTCTGCGTCTTTTTCTAATTAAGAAGAAAATAATGGTAGCAATTGCTAATAGGCCAACTGCGGCGCCTACAGCAGCACCAACAATAGCGCCTGTGCTCATAGAATCGTTATTACGTGTATTGTTGTTGCCACCGGGAACATTGGTTGCCGGATTGGTGGTGTTTATTGTAGGTATAATATCTATCGGATATCCAGTAGTAGGTACACGTGTCCAACTCCAATTTAATACATCGAGTACATACATGTTTGAATCATTTGTTGCACTCACACCCCAACCGCCGTACATATAGATCTTTTTATTTGCATCATCATAAACAGATGAGTGACCTAGTATGTAAAAGTGATAAAGAGAGATCAGCAAAAAGAGAGAATATATAAAAATATGAAGACAAAAAAAGTGTGCTATTACCCATGCGTAAATTAGGACCTTGAGAAGCATTAGCAATATCCATTCTTTGCCAGGCAAGAGTGGGATAATTTGTAGCGTTTAAAATCCAAACATCGCTATCAGCGGGCTGTGTGGTTCCGCCTCCATAAACAATCATGATATCATCTAAACAATTGGCGGTGTGAAGTCTTCTAGCACCTGGGGCTGCAGATCCTGCTACAGTAGTAATTCCTTGTACATCCCATACCTTTGTGTCTAAACGATATAAATTGACAGCCTATGGAAAGAAAAAATAATTATTTTTAAACAGTGTGGCTATATATAGTAAAAGAAATAAAATTACATTCGTCACATCAGTTGTGCTTCCAGTGGAGGTACCACCGAATGTAACCAAACAATTTGCTTTTTTCAAATAACATGTTGAATGTCCCGTTAGGCCTAAGCCATTTGAACCAGGCGACCATTGAAAACTATTTGTATCTATCAGCGACAAGGTATTTTGTACTGCATTTGAATTAGGAAAACCATTTGCATCTACTGATAAACCTCCATATGTATAGATTGTATTGTTGATTGTGGTCATTGAATAACCAACTGTTCTGGCAGATGCTTGATAATCTAAGTTACAAAAAAAAAAAAAAAAAAAAAAAAAAAAAAAAAAAAAAAAAAAAAGGGAAACAATGAGGACATACGAAAAGAGGCAATATGGGTATGTAACACATTACTTGTGGTTGGAAAGCTCCATGACCAGCTATTTATATCTAATTTTTGTAAAATACCCGTCGCCAATCCCCCGCTTGTATTACTGACTAGTGCTGCAATCTGTCCTTGACTAGGTAAGTTGGTTGCTTTGAAATAGACTTGAGGTAGCATTGTAACCCCGCCTTGTATCTGCGTGGTTGGATTATACCATGAACCGTTACGAATATCCCAAACCCATAGTCCAGTCGATCCTAGCAGTTGTGATGCCATACTAGCTGTTATATCTTCGGAACCCCCATAAACAATCACATAAGGATATTCATATACTGTTTGTTGTCATTTTTATTTTTATTTATTTTTGCCCAAAATAATAAATAATAAGAACAATAAATTTATTAATAGTTTCCGTACCTGAAGCATGTCCTGCTTTCCATGGTACATTGGTTTGAATTGAGCCAATGCCAACATTTGATTGTGCATGTATTACTGTCAAAGAAGCAACGAATAATACTATCACACTTTTTATTCGAGGCATTGTTTTATTACAAATTTTTAGAAAGAAGAGAGAGAAAGAAAAGAGAAAAATATAAATATAAAAAAAGAGCTTATTTCAATTCAACAGAAGGGGGTGCGTGAATGTGCGGGCAGGTGGGATAGTGTGGGCTGCGAGCAAAGGTTTTGGAAGGGACCGCGCTATTTTTGTAAGTCCGCTATACATTTTTAAATTACCAATGGAACTTGTCGTTGCGCATGAGCTAAATCAGAAAAAGGGCTTACATTATCCCATAAGCACCGTTAACTGTTTGGAAACTAAACTATTGGCATAAAAATTTACAGGAATTATGTTCTAGTAAACAACAAAGTTATTGCTTCTATTAACGCTTACCAAAAGTAGTTTTATCTGATAAAATAATATTATTTACACATGTTAAGGGAATGCATGTAGAGTATGAACTCTATGATGTAATACAATTTTAGGGTGAGCTCAATTTTGTTTAATACCACAAGCTACCGATAGAGTATCGAGGATTGTACGGAACTACTACTTAATTTAATAATAAATAATATAAAGTGTAAATACACTATTTTCTCAAATTATTTGTGCAGAGCAGGGGAGAAAATCATTGAAGTTCACAAAAGGATTTTGAGCAAGAATAGAAGAAAAATTGGTTTAATAATAACTGAATGAAATAAAAGCAAAGTATTTTTATAATCCATACATTCATTACATGTATGCATTCAAGGGAAATCATCGGATGTTAAAAAAAAGAGATATATAGACGATCTTCTATTTTCGACTAAACTTCTTTCTCTTTCAGTTTTTAATCCTCTTCAACTTTTTAAGTAAGTTGTGAATGTTATTTTAGAAACAAACTTTCTTATACTACCGTTATATAGTGTATCATGGATGTGGCATCTCTCCCGACAAAAGACGGGATTATCGCAGTAAAATCGTCAATTACTGGCATCTGTTGGAAGCAGTCATCTTTGACAAGATTACACAATATGTTAGAGTTGTTCATACTACTACAAAGCATGCGTATTATTTTTTTTAAGTTTATATTCCTCAAGGAATTGTAAGCGGACCCTCAATGTGATCTCAAAGAATATATCAACAAAGATTTTTTTTGCTGAAGTATGACTTTCTTTAGTAGACTATACTAAGGGAAATGCTCGTACAGAAAAAGTTATAAAGTATCGTAATTATATTAGCCGCTACTTACCAAGTTATCTGAATATCACAAACCATCAAAGTCTCAGACTAAAGTATGCTCAGCAATCCTCTCTGATCGAAGGAAAAGAAATATTTTTCGTATATCAATAACATCAGTACGAGATTTGGTAAACATCTTAGACATGCATTCAATGTTTTACTGAACGTCAAGCAAAGAAAGGTGGGAATGAAGCAAGTTCTTCTAGAACAAGGCGTCGACCCCAAAAACATTGAAGATTTTATTTTCCAAGATGTAACTCAGACCCCAAAAAAATTTAACATACATCCTACAAACATGGCTTTACTGTCACAAAATTCACAGGTAGAAATAAATTCATAAAACGCGTTAAGGCCTGTTTCGAGTTCGTATGACACATCGTATTCTTTTAGAAAACACAGTATCTGTTATGATGTAAAAGCGCAACCTGAAAATCACTTTATGGCCTTTGTTCAAATAGCTCGCCTTTTCGAAACATTAGGCTTATCCCCTTTTCGTTGCGTTCGTCTCCGTAGTTCATGGTTACCTGGTTATGTACAAATTGATAGTAAGATTCTTTGTCAAAACATTCTAAATAATATATGGTCAGATAATATTGATAAGCTGGATTACTGGAAGCAAATGGTTGACCTAAATTCGAAACCTTTTTGAAGCTCAAGAAGAGAACAAGCTCCTTCGGATTTGTGGTATCATTCAGACAGACGGTATTGTTGTAACATTTTTCAAGAAAAGATTAGACAAGCATATAAGAAATTCGAGTATATCAGTGATTTAAACACTCAATAATATATAGCTGTGAATGGTCGATGTGTTGCTATTGATCCCGGAAGAAGAGACCTTTTGTTTTGTGCTGATAAAAAATCTACCGTGGAAACTCCTATTAAGTTTCGATATACTAAGCAAGACCAGAAAATCCAAAAAGTATCGCAATATTCTACAAGCAATGAAGTTCAACAATCCCACTGTTTATCAAGCCGAGAATATTCTTGCGGAAAATCAAAGCAGCTCATTGGAAATCGAGGGTTACCGTTGTTTTCTCGAACATCCAGGTCAGAATTACGCTGTCCTTGACAATTTTAATGGGTATACAACAATGTCTTCTCAAAACCCACAATTCATGCTCCGGAAGTTGCGTTTAGCTGCGTATTTTAACAAACAACGTGCTGACATGCAACTTATAAATTCTTTGAAGCAAAAATTCGGTAAGGATGGGATTTTTGTCTTGGGAACTGGTCTTCCCCAAACGCACTTTATCATGAATTGATTTATGACATCGGATTGAGACGACTTCTTTTACGAAATCATCTTAGTCTACTACTCATTGACGAATTCAACACGAGCTGATGCTGTCCGTCCTGCCATAATTTGAGCCTGAATAAATCCAAACAAATCGACAGTCCTAGGCCTTACGAACGAAGCAACTATCCTTTAACCCTTTGTCATGGTCTTTTAAGGTGAATAATTATCCATATCAGTTATCGCTGGTGTACTTGCTTTTATATTTTATTTCTGTTTCTATTTCTCCGCCTCTCAACCCTTTCCATGTAAGTACATCGTATTGTTTAACTTTGTTAAAAGAGCTCTAATTTTCTTTTACACCCATTTTAATTTCTATCCTTGAATGATTTTTTTTTTTTTGAACGATTTTTCATTTCATTTATGAACGATTTTTCATTTCATTTATGAGCGATTTTTCATTTCATTTAAGAACGATTTTTCATTTTATTTATGAACGTTTTTTTCCCAACAGTGAACGAATAATTTCTGAATAAAGTGCACAAAGGAAGAAAGTAAGAAGGTTTATGCTAATTGGAAATATGAAGAAAACCTTTATAGATGTTGACTTTTATTTCTATTTTTTACAACAAAATCGTATCATATATAAAGGGGACAAAGTAGTTTTTTATTAGTATATATGTATTGTGAAGAACGAAAGAGAAAGAAGCTTTTGTCAACTTTAGCCAGCACTTCACAGCAATAACAATAAAAAAAAAATGCGTACCATGAAACTGTTCAGAAAACATTTGAATTGAAGATTAAAACTTACTTCTCCAAAATATGTCTAATAATAATATGTACATAAACTTAGCAGCTGTCTGTTGAATAACCGGCTATTAGAAATGTAAAGCTAACTGAAGCATTTAAACTAACATGATTGCTCTTTTAGAGGCGACAAACCCGATTACTTAACTATTCTTAATAATATTATCAGGACATGTCAAAAGTATTATTCTGAGCAATACAACAGCATAAACAATGACTATACATGAAGATTGTCTCGATAGTAAAATCAAATATATAACAATAAGACAAATGTCCTTGAAATAAACTAAATCTTCTTGTTGTAGAAAGCATAAAACTACCAACCATTATTATAACCACGACAAGATCGATTTTTAGCAATAGAAATTTTTTGGGGTCCTTCTGTAGTTTCTGGTATTCTTATGTAGATCCCTACCTTTTACGTATATATTCCTATAAAAAACTCTGAAACGGAAAGTTCGTTCTGTGAAGGTGACAATAATTTAAGAGACGAGAAAGGGTGGGTGAATTTCGTCTTTTAAGCAGTAACGAATTCAGTACTTCTAAGTAACAACACTTGTTTTTTGTGAAACAATATGTTCTGACTACTTGAACTCGTGTTTGCAATACTTGCATGAATAAAAACAATATCTCTCTATCCACGCTCTTGTTCCAATTGTCAAACCTTGCTATAGAATAGAAGCACCGATGTCGCTAATAACGAGTGGGACATCTGTCAACCTATTTAATCATATTTTGTAAACAGCTAATTCAACAATAACAACTTTATTTTTTCGAATATGGTGTGCCTTAGCACTAAAGAGTTGGGTAAGTCATAAGAAACAAACGGTTGTTTAATATAATTACTAAAAATATGTAGTTAATCTTTATAGTTTTTCGATCCTCTACGTTCCTCCTCTTCGGCTAAATAAGCTTCCATCTTTAATTTTGCTGTCATTCGCTTTGTTTCTGCATTCAAATAAGCTCTTTTTCTAACTATCTTGTGGTACACTTCAGGATATTTTTCAATGTACTCCTCCTTCAATCTTTTATGCTCATCCTGATATTTCTTTTTTTCCTCCTATCATGTATTTAAGTAAGACTCCCAATGAAGCTTAATGTATTGATATATGTAATAACGTACTTTTGGTAATTCCTTCCATTCTTTGGCCAGTAATCTCGTGACTTCGACTAGTGGCTGGCCTTTATATTTTTCCATATGGGCGTTCTTAAAAAGAAAAAATGAATTTGCTGGTATCTTGGGTATAGTCGGCTCCTTTTTGAATAAATTTGCTTTCATACGTGCATTTTCGATAAACGCAGCTTTTGTTTCCTGTATACAAACCGCTATGTAAATAAAATGGGGGTGGGGCTATCCTTTTTAAAGTTGACTACTTACTGGATCCATTTCATCATAACCCTTTTTAACAAGTGCGCTCAATTGTCTGCCGTCAATACCGGGATTTAAGTCTCTAAGTCTGGCACGATGCTGTTGGTTGTATAAGATATAGGGATTGTAACGATTGGCAGGTTTTGGAAAGTAATCCATCTTATTGGAACTGTCTGTTGGCATGACTCTTGGTACGTGTTCTTTCTTTCTTTTATCCGAGGTAGCTTGACCTGATTTATAAAAGCCTGTCTGTCTCTTTCTGGCCGCTCTCTTCTTTTTAGGAGGAAGAAGCTCATCATCTGTAATATCTGCATCTGATAATAACGTCTCTGTTGTTATAGGTTCTACAAATTCGTCACTGTCACTGTCATCAAATAATTTATCTGAAAAGGCATCATCATCATCATTATCATCATTGTCTTTCAACTTTCTTTTAGAATCCCTTTTTATACTACTAGCAAGTGGCTCATCCTTAGATATATCCATATTTTGAGAAGTAGAATGATCTTCACCCTCCGAATCAGACCAAATGAAGCTATCAGGTACAGAATTTTTTGCAAGTACTCTTTCTTTCGCTTTTCTAGGAGGGTTTATGGCTTTTTTTTCATTTGTGGAGAGTGGTAATGATGCTGTTTCTTCCTCTGAATCCGATCCAAACAATTTCCCAATGGGACGTACGACTTCCTCTGAACGTTTTTTGTCTTCGGAATCGATGTTTTTGATAGTTGATATATGATTACTTGAAGTACTAGGTTTCTCGTCTTCTGAGTCAGATAGGACGAGAGCAGACCTCTGTTTGTTAAAGAACGAAGTTATTTTGGGCAAACTGGAAGGTTTTGTTTGAGCTTCGCTTTTATCGTCATCGTCAGATAAGCCCAACATAAATTCATGTTTTTTTGGCGTCAATAGTGGTTCCTCAGATATGGAAGGTGCTTTCTTTGGTGTTGATGGTACTGAGGATACTTTTGTAAAGTTGAGAGGTGATTTTGTTGCTGTTGAGGGCAATTCGTTTGTTGCTGTTGAAGGTAACTCGTTTGTTGCTGTTGAAGGTAATTTGTTTGTTGTCGATGAATCTTCACTTGTTGCAGACGGGCTATAAATTGAAAAGCAGTTTCTGCAACTGATTTATAAAGTAAATAGTTGAAATCAGTTATTATATTTATCATTACTATCCCTCCTCCCCCCTTTGAACTGGATTTACCGTACATTACAATACCAGATTTTGTTGTTCGTTCTGTTTCATGTTCGCATTTAGGGCATGTTGACTTAAACATGGCTTATACAGTGCGGCCAGCTAAATTGTGAAAATTGAAAAAAAAAAAAATCATCGCGCGCAACGCGTTTTTTTTTTGACCCGCCGGATTTACAAACATTCGGTAAAATAATTAAGAACCAATGAAATGCATTTAACATTTTGCAAGAAACTGAAATTGCGACATGACATCACATTTGGCTCATTCAGCAGCCAAAAGAAACACTGCCCAAATATAGATAACTGCGTCGCCCCTCATAAATATCTGTTTGGTTTACTTTGAAATATATTTTCTTTCTTTTTTCTTCTCTTCTTCACACATATATTAAAAAAAAATGTTTTTTGAAGCAACTTATGTACCCTCCCCACCTTTATCCATTGCCAGTATAGGTAGAAAGAAAGAAAAGTTGAAATTGCTTGTAAAGATATCTTATTGTTTTCGCTTATAGATGATGACGCTGAGACACATGTTGAAGTACCAGAACCCGATGTTGAACCTGCTTCAGATAAACCGGTTGATCACTTAATCTTTGTTATTCATGTAAGTCAAAAGCAATAAAAGTCCTTTAAGTGATGGAATTAACCTAGTAGATATATATATATATATATAAAAATCAATTTTATGATAGGGAATTGGACAGGTAATGACATTTTTTTTTCAAGGTCAGAAAGTCATACAACTAACATGTGAAGATGTATTTGTAGCAAACTGAACAATATGGTCACTTTTACGAACACAGTAAGTGATACACAACACAAACAAAAATGTTCTGCATATTGATTTTTAACGCCCGGCAATTTTATTTTATTTTTTTAGTTGAGAACTTACAGGAAACGACCCGTCAAGTATTACAAGCCAAGGTCCCTGATCATAATGTGCGTATTGAACTTATACCCATTGAATGGCATCGACATATTCATGAACAAGTCGATCCCATCATTAACAAAATTACCTTAAAATCGATACCCACTGTCCGACTGATCGAAAATGATTACCTTGCGGATGTCCTGTTCTATTTTTCCAAGGACAGAGGACAAAATATTGTGGATAATGTCACTGGTTTATTTAACACTTCCTATCACAACTTCAAGGAAAAACATCCCAACTTTGATGGTAAAATCATCATTCTAGGCTATTCTTTAGGAGGAGTTATTGTCTGGGATATTTTATCCCATCAACGATCGCCTGCCAACGACGAGGAGTTAGCCATGTACAAGAAATTGGATATAAACTTTTCAGCATTGGATTTCAAGCCGGATTTCTTTTATGGCTTAGGATCTCCTTTAGGTGCTGTTTTAACCTTTCGAGGTCAGGATCCCGTGCTTTATCATCCAGATAACGATATTCAGTTTGAAAATGTGTTTCATCCATTCGACCCTATCGTAAGTCTTTTTTTTTTCTTCTTGTATATGCTTATCTTTTGTTTGTTCTCATACAATTGGATACTAATGTATACAATAGGGTTACCGCTTTGAGCCCTTGTTTAATGACTACTTTACAGATAAACCTGCAGTTCTGATTGAACGATCTGCACCGTTCGGTCCTTCTTTTTCATTCCCTTCCATGCCCTCTTTTCCTCTTTCGGCAGGCTTCATGTCGTTCTTTTCTTGGAAAGGTGAAGACAAGGCGGCTAAAACAATCTTTAATGCCACATCAGAGGCAGCCAAAGCCAATATACCGGAGAATGAAAATACGCAGGAGGAGACAGAGCCCACCTCTGGTACAAATGAACGAGGGTTGAGCTCACCGATTGAACAACAAACGGGTTTCATGTCATCTCTCATGGGTTACTTTTCAAAGGGTGGTGGTACAAAGCAAAAGCAAGATAATCAAGTAGATGGTGGTACAAAAGATGATATGGGTATCATTACTTGGGATCCGCTAAGAGAGCAAACAAGAGAACAATTATTGGCTTTAAGAGATGATCTAGACCGTACATTAAATACAACATCGATGGATAATTTGACGAGAAATAAGCGACCTCCCATGCGTATTCGAAGCAAGACATTTAACGTGACGGAAGAAAATAGTTTATATTCATCTTCATTGGAACAAAATTCAGATGGCTCTGTGCTCGATAAAACAGTGACAAGTCGTACAAGTAGCACCAGTAGTATTAAAGAAGCTACGGAACGCATTCCACTTCGTAAGACAATGACAGAAAATCCCAAACGTCAACATTTAGTAGAAGTGCTTGGTATTGACGGTGTACGAGTTGATTCATTTGAAAGAGCAAGAGTGAATTTTGACAAACATGAAGAAAAGGAGACCAACCCGTCTGAAGAAAAGAAAGATGATGATTTGAATGGCAGTGGTGGAGATAACCTTTGGTTGGATTTAAATAATGAATTGAATAAACCAGGACCAGCCATTACAAGTCCAGGTGAATCTCGGGCCGATGTGGCACAAGATGCAACAATTCCAAAAGAAAGCAACAATAAAGAAAAGGAGAATTTGGAGCAGGAAGAAATCAATAAACTTCCTGGCCAATGTCGCATGGATTATGTCTTGCAGCCCGATAGTGTCATGTCTATGATTGCCAATGAATATCTCATTGGTTTACGTGCTCACTTCTCTTACTGGACAAATAAAGATCTTTTGTGGCATATGTTGCGTCGAATTGAAAATCTGAAAGTACCATCGGACGAAATTAAAAACCCTTCTGTTTCAACAAGTGATAAAACTGCTGCTGTCGTTAGTATTGATGAAAGAAACATACAAAAGAAGCAAAAACCAGTAAAAAAGTAAAAGAAAAGTATATATTCGTTTTATTATATATGTATATGAGTTATGTATAAATTGATAAAGGGAAAATGGAGATGGGGGTGAAGCATTTTCAAGAAGGGTAATACCACGATGATGGATTACTAGTCAACATGTGTACATCTTTAATAAATAGTTAGTCTCCCTTTGTCTGCATAATATATATATATATATATATATATATATAAGCTTACCTTGTGGTTCGGATGAGCTAATCATCATATCCTCCATGGCAAAATTAAAAATATTATCGCATGAATTTAAAGAAGAACAAGAAGTAGCTGATGTTGTATTGGTGCTACTATTAGAAGTAGTGGAACTCGAAGGTTGTATATTTACAGGGAACCCTAGATTGCTCACAAGAGAGGATGACCGACTACTGGATGCAGGTGATGTGTGATTATCCATTAATTTATCAGGAAACATCAAATGACTTGAAGGGGCACTTGTGAAAATATTTTGCATATGTTGGTTATGATCTGTAGTGTTTATATTGTATTCGTTTGCCTCTGGATGATGTTGATCAAATAAAGTCCAGTCCATGCCATGGCCAGGTGGTGCATTGTCATAGGAACTCATGTCTGTATTGTTATCAAGCATCATACCTTGAAAGTAGAATGAGGATGGATACATATGCTTATTTTCATTGGTAATTGTCTTGTTGGAAGAATTTGACAAGGATCGATTCAGTTGCTGTTTGTTACCATTCTTCTTGTTAGGCTTGGATACCTTTTTATCCTGTTTAGGTGAGGCTTGGTGTGTGGCGGACGCCGCCAAAGTTGATGTAGCTGTACCACTCGTATTTGCAGTAGTAGTAGTAGTGCTAGTAGTAGAAGATGTTGCTGCCGCTGCCGCTGTTGCTGCTGCTGCTTGCGCCGCTGCTCTTTTACCTCTTGATATACGTTGTTCTCCACGAAGACGTAATTGAGCCAAGATGGATCTGGAATCTTGCACTTCAATTTCAGTTTTAATCATTTTCGAATTTAATTCGTTGGCAGTTTCGTCATCAAAGTTAGAAGGGGAGACAATGGAATGCACCATGGAGCGTTGGTTTTCAAGGTCAGTTTCGATACGACGTATACGAGCCTCCAGATGAGATAAGTTATCAATGAAAGGGTCAACATTAGTAGGCTGTGTTGTACGAGATCTTCTAGAGCTTGGATAGGCACAGAGTACACCAGTAGTCAAACATCTTGTACAGTTTGGATGAGCACCATCGCATCGAACCTGCATTTGTTTTATAGTGAGTTAAATGTTATCAGATAATTTTCTTTCTTGTTTGTTATGTACCTTTTTGTGATGACATCTGAAACAAGCAATAGGTGCTCTTGGTCTTTTTGTGGAAGAACGAATACGAGTATTGTCCTTGTCATTATTTGGTTTCTTTGCTATAGCAGTAGACATATTTTGCTGTATATATATAAGTAAAAATATAAAAAAAAGGAGTGTGTATGGGGGGTGGAGGAGAAAGGGAGTGGAAAAGAAGTATAAAGAGAAGTATGAAAAAATGAAAAATTGAAATAATTTTTATATATACAAGGAATCTTTAATTAGTACCAGCAAACAGCAACAAATGACACTTTTTATCAATTCAGGGAATCGCTATAATTTTTTTTAAAAAAAAAAAAAAAGGATGGATCATCTGAAATTGATAAAAATACAAGTTGGTTGAAACATCAACTTGTATTAAAATAACATTTATTCTAATCGGTATAACGTGGTAAATTATTACATTTACACCTGCAAGAATTCTAAGAAAAAGAGTCCTCCTTCTCATCATCATAAGAATCTAGACTTGTATTTGGTATTTTACTTTTTGGTAGTTAGCATGAATCATCTCTTTTTTAGAATGTCAACGTTTTTTGCATGAAAACTTTTTGTTGTTTACATAGTGTACAAATGTTTACCTCCCTGATTGGCTGTCATTACAATTTAGGATCGATATTTTCATGTCTACTTTTTATCCAATGCACACGCATTTCTGATCTTCTGGTGTCAATGTCTGTCATAGTTTGGCACATGATGCTAGGGAGCTTTTCCTTTTTTTATAAGTGCATGATAATGCATGTTGTAATCATATCATTGAGTGTTTCATCTTTTTTAACTTTTTTTCTTCTTATTCATAGTTACTGCGCAAAATAAAGTAGCATGGTTTTTATTTATTTATTTGAAAATTGTACAAAGGAGAATTTAAGAGGCTAAGCTTATTTTTTGGTTTTAATAATTAAGTACAAGCACAGCCATTACTACTGGTTTTTGCATGATTTTGTTCGATCTTTATTTTGGCATGACGTGGCTGTTCTAAAACAACGTGCTTGGCTGATAAAAAAATAAAGATTAGGATCAAATACCCATAAATGTGTTTGTTATTTTTACCTATTTCAGTAAACACCTGACCCACATTCGTGCCTAATTTTGCACTGGTTTCGATGTATAGTAAATTATTGTCCGCAGCGTAGTCTTGTGCTTCTTGTGGTGTAACTTGTCTATCTTGTACGTCTGTCTTATTTCCAACCAATGCAATTAATAGCTTTGCATTTCCCTGGCGCTGTAATTCATTCACCCAATACTGAGCTTTTTCAAATGTTGTCTATCAATAGTAATACGAGTAAAATAAAAGAGGTTGTCAGTTTAGATATTAGGCGAATGGTGTCATGACTACCTACATATTTTGTAACATCATATACAACCATGGCCGCCAAGGCATTTCTATAATACATGGGAGCAAGTGAATGGAATCTTTCTTGTCCTGCTGTATCCCAAATTTCGAATTTGATGTCTCTACTGCCAGTTGAACACACTCTTGCTAAGAAGGCGGCTTGAAGAGAAAGAAAAATTAAGTATTGGGGTGTACACAAGAAATTTAAGTTGCTATATTTGTATTACCTCCTATAGTTGCTTCTTTTCCTTCAATAAATGTGTCTGTGGCATATCGAGCAACAATACTGGATTTACCAACCGAGGATTCACCTATAAGGGGTATTTTTATTTAATGGTTTTATTCCGAATGTCACACACTGTGTGCGAATTTCAATATTTTTTTTTTTCATGTACCTAAAAGCACTAGTTTCACTGAAGGTATTTGACTTATCATGGATTGATCCATTAATAAAAGGAGAGAGAGAAAATGAGAAAGTGAAAAAAAAAGAAAAAGGTTAAAAAGACGTGTGATGTTCTCCTGAAAGTTAGACAAAAAAAAACCGTGGGGACTGTGACCGTATTTTAGTTGCATGATAAAAACCTGTTTTTCTTTTTCTTATTCTTCTCCACATTTTGAACTTTGTGTTTGAAAAAAAAAAAAAATGGGATTTATCACTGCAGAAATGAACTTGAACGGTACTCTTGAAAAGTACAATATTATTCCAGATGGTAAATTTATATATCACGTCGCATCCGTTCTGATCAAATAATGATTGCTCTCTCTCTCTCTTTAAAGTTTTACCAAGTAAGGTATCTCCTTCTACTTTATTGCAAGTGGATTACGGACCAAAGGATGTAGCCCTCGGTAATGAATTAACACCCCAAGATACAACCCAGCAACCGAGCATTTTTTTTGTTGCTCCTGATGAATCAGCCTATTATACTTTGGTCATGGTGAGATTTTATTATTCACGCATGACGTAGTTTTTCTTAGTTACTGATGAAAAGCGTATTTTAGACTGATCCTGATGCACCCTCCGTACAAGACAAGAAGTTTGGCCCTTGGCGTCATTGGGTTGTCGTTAACATCTCAGGTAAGTTCTTTTTGTATACACTATGTAAGGTTGAAAGAAAGCCAATACATGTCTACTGTAGGCTCGGATTTAGAGACAGCCAAGAAGGCAGAGAATCAGCAGACGCCTTATATTGGACCTGGACCCGGAGAAAACACAGGAACACATCGTTATGTATTTTTGCTCTATCAGCAAAAGGCCGGGAAACAAGACTTTAAGCCCATGGAGCATGAGGAAAAAGCTCATCGTCGCCTCTTTCAATTACGAGAATTTGAAGCGGAGAATCAATTGGAATTAGTCACTGTTAACTTCTTTACTTGCCCAACCTAAAAATGATACTTTCATGGAATAAAAAATTGTGCATGTATGCTTCTTTCTTATTAACGAGATTTTATATGTGTATGATAAAGAATGTTATGTATTTCTTTTTTGGTGCTTTTTATTTGCGATGGTTAAAAAAAGACAGGGATAGAGTGCCACGTAACGTACATATAAGGCACGGAATCCATCAATAATGGTCCATTGATGCAGTCTAACAGATATATGATCGTATCTATAAGGACTACATCAGATGTTTGTTCATTTAAGCGCGAATCAAAGGAGATTTCTACATCAATGATTGTAATTTCAACCAGCAATTTCAAAGAGATTTCACCCAATCTATTATTATAAAAATTCCTCGTAATTTTTTTCCAATTTTATGTTAATTTGCTCCAAATCTTTTCTTTAGGGAAATGCGTCTTTAATGCGCAAATGGCTTAGCTTTATCTTATCTTTTTTTTTATATATTGGCGAATTAAACGATGCATGTAAACAAATGGTGCAGTAATGATGTCGACATTGGTGGTGGTGATCGAGCCTTATTATTTAGTTAGTATAAATCTTTTCTTTAAAGAGCTCGATCTAGTGAGAGTCTTCTGACCCCTTTTTATTCTATTTACAAATACCGATTAACAAACTAAATTCTGTTCACTATTTTCTGCACTCTGGGGAAAATAGATGATTAAGCTTGTTATTATTCGCTATTTCGTCACATGGAAAATTCGTTGCTTCCGTCTGTGTGACACTGAGTTATTCTTAAAAATGGGAACCGAAGGATGCATATATATGTAAGGAGCGGGTTAGACCGCGCGTGGTAAACAAAGAGAATACAAATCGTGAATTTCCCGAACGATATTGCGCCATGATGGAACTAGAGAAAAAAAAAATTGTTAATCTTATCAGACGAGATTAGCTTTTGTGATTGTCCGGTTGGGTGCTTAATGAATTGTTTGTTTTACAAAATAAAGGATTTTGCTGCGTAATTTTAAATGTTTATAATAGGTTGTTATTGAGCCAGTTAGAATTGCTTTCACATGATAATCTATACATGAGATTGACAGCGGCCAACTGATAAACAAAAAGCAAAGGAAAAAAAAATCTTTATAGATTATGATAAAGAAGATAAAAAGATAATGAATAATGAGTGCCTGAGTGTATATGTGTGGGTGTATGTGTGGTACATTGTGTGATGCGAAAGTACCCTTATACAGATTAGAGCGAGGGCCAATATATTCAGTAAGATGATCATGTTTAAATATTCACACGCTACTTTTTATACGAAAACTTTTTTTTATTACTTAGAGACCATGGACAGTAATGTCTGTCTTCTTTGCGATCTTTTCGGCTACCAAGAATTCGGCAATCTTTATACGTTGATCGCCCGCGAACTGCAGAACACTGCCGAGTTCTTCATGTTCAATAATAATTCCACTGCAGGCAAAAATCCTTTTGAAAGTCTTTAGAAGCTTTTTGGCATCATACTCGGCTGGAAGTCCTTGGAAGGTTGTCAATGTCTTGCGGCCATTTCTTTGTTGAACACGCAAATCTATGTTTGTTTACTCTTAATGTAATGCATTATATTTATTTTAAATGGACGACTTACGGATGTTCTTGGCTGGTTGTTGATTGTTATCTTGTTCAACATCAGCAAACGGATCTATAAAGCAATAAAGTTGGCAAATAGGATCTTTCGTTTCCCCTTCATTTCGGGCTTACCAAAAGGGACGTTGAGCTCTTCAATATTGGACATCAACTAATAAAGAGAGTAAAAAGAGAAAAAGAGAGACGAAAGCGGAGAGGGTAAAAAAAGGGGGTGTGGGAGGAGAGAAAGAGAAGGTAGAGGTCCCCCTATTGGCTGGGGGAATTTGCTATAGACGTCCCTTTTTTGGTTATATAAACGGCTGATCACGCGATTTCTTATTTGGGTGAGATAAGATGGTTGGCCCTAATATGCATTGAATCAGCAAGGAATGATAAGAGCTAAAGGTTCCCTCTATATAAATAAAATGCAAAATGATAGATAAGTTGGTCTGATGCTTATTTATTTATTTTACGCGTGATACCTTATCTTTTTTTAGCTCATTTTTAGCGGCTTCCGCGGTATTTTGAGGGAAATAATTGTAGGGGTTCTAATGAGATTCAAGATAACAAATTACTTATGATTGGTTGAGATTTCCTCCGACAAATTTTTTTTACTAGATGTTGCTATCACTAGCCAATCACTGTCATCCAATAGATGTTTTTAAAAAAAAAAATCTTTTTTCTTTTTTTTATCTCTCTCTCTCTTTCTTCTCTTCTTTATATTCACAGCCATGACAGTAAAGTCACCCTTTTACAACAAGCCTTCGACGTCCACTAGCGTAGACTCTTGTCATAAATGCCCGTTGATACTCACGCTTGACAAGAATGATATTAATAAACAACAACAACAAGACCAGACTACTTTAGTAACTGGCTTCGATCAGTCAAAGGTTTCTGCCCCTTCCAGCAATAACTCTATCTCAGCCGTTGTTGAGCCGAGCAACTCCAGTGTTGCGAAATCGGACATTGGAAGTGCGGTCGTTACCTCGTGTTCGAACTGTGGTACTACCACTACGCCTCTTTGGAGAAGATCTCCCTTAGGTGAAACTATCTGTAATGCTTGTGGATTATATTATAAAGCACGAAATACAACTCGTCCTGTTTGGTTGAAAAGAAATGCATCAAAACGCCCTAAATCAAACATGATCAACCCAATCGCTCTTGCGCCTCGTATTTCTCCTACTCCTCTTTTAGCCCCCGCTCCACCTATTCTCTCCATGCATCAATCTTCATCCTCACTTACTCCTTTACAGCAACATCAAATTCATCAGAATCAACAACAACCACAAAAACAACAAGAAACCCATCAACAACAACAACATCATCATCAACAACAACAGCAACATCAATCTAAACAAACTAAGCCACCCGTATCGGTTGGAAAAGAAATCGCTCCCGATTGTCTCATTTGCGCTAATTGTCAGACTACAACCACCCCACTTTGGCGACGCGATGAATCTGGTCAGCCAATCTGTAACGCCTGTGGTCTTTATTTTAAATTACACAGCGTTCATCGTCCAATCACCATGAAGCGATCAACAATTAAACGCCGTAAAAGAGTCACAGCCGCTACCATGGTTACCCATAAACCCGTCGTGATTCAACGCCAAGTTTTGCCTGACAACAGCCAAAAACGCCAACATGAGCCGGAACTGGAAACGAGCAATAAACGCACTGATCATCATCTTCGCCCATTATTGCCTTCGCCTGTTTCACCGATCTCTTCAAGAAGATCTTCGCCCGATCCTATTGAGCCCGAAGTCTATCATCAGCGATATTTACCTTCTCCACCTATGCGACCCACCACTTCTAATCTCGCTTGCTTGTTAAACCCCCAAGTGGACCGTCTTGATCGTAGTCTTCCTAGTCTGCCTTCTCCTCCATTGGTCCCTCATGATGATATCATGTTACCCAAACAATCTCATTTTGCATTATTTCATCCTAATAATACGCATAAAGTCCTTGAGGCTCATCGTATTGAGTTGAAACGTGAAGTGACCAATCTTACTTGTCTGTTGAGCCGTACAACTGCGATGCTCCAGAATATAGACAGTGTCATGACAAACTATTAAATATCTTATATAAATAAAAATAAACCATCTCTTATAACCTATATATGTAAATTTTCAATATATTTTTTGGCATGTGAAAGCAATACCTCCATGTGAAGTAAACATAAATCCCAATTTTTGTCGGTTTCTCACATCGGAGTCTGTTCCCCCGCATTTTTGCTGACTAGCACTTGTTACAAGTTCTCCCTCAATCCTATTAAGCATTTGTAAAGACAATTAGCTTTTTTTAAAAGCCCTTTTTTTTTTCTTTTTTTCTTTCTTTCTTTTCTTTTTCTTTTCTTTCTTTTCCTTTCTCTCTTTCTCTTTTACTAAAATAAAATGGAGTACGACGCAACTCATAAAGCCTCTAGTATCACAAGCACAACAAGTACCATAAGTACTGTCAGCACAAGCAGTACCAATACATGGGATGCCATTCTTCCGACACCGGAAACAAAAGATGGTAAATATTTCTTCCCCTTTTTAATAATTTCAAACAGCTAACAAAAAAAAATCTTTTACTTAGATTATTGTATTTCTCTAGAAGAATATCCATACGATACCATAGGATTCAGTCCAATCTATCTTCAACATGGCGATCAAATCACGGCTCCCACAACATTTAGAAGAAAGGCATCGGCACCAATAACAGCCAATAATTATCAACCCATTCGACCTTCTCCAGTTCAAAGACATCGTTCCCTAACTAGCGTCCTTCCTGTTAAAAAGATCAACCGTGATTTACTTTCAGACAATGAGAAACGCATCAATCATATTGCCTCAGAACAGAAACGTCGTAATACCATTCGTCTTGGATTTAAAGACTTGACAGATATCATCCCTACCTTGAAAAATATTAACAACTCAAAAAGCACCATCTTGTTTAAAGCCGTAGATTATATGAAACATCTTGATAGACGTAATCGTACACTTCTAGAGAAACTCAGCGCACTACAGGCCCGTAGTCGTGCTCATGCTCATACTATGCAACAAAAGAAGGCTCGCTCATCTAACAGTCAGCGATATAAACAAGTGTTTGGTGTCCAACACCAACAACATCACCACCAACAACCACAACAAGAACTACCTGCTCATACCATAAATGCTTTAATAGCTCATAAAGATCAACAACGACAATTACAAGAATTACAAGATCAGCTGAGAGTTCAGCAACAACTCTTAAAAAAACATAATATTATACCTTCAAGTAATGCATCTCAATATAACTCAATTTCTATCCCATCCAGTGCAAGCAGTCATAGTGATGAACACGAATCACAATTATACACACATTCTACAAAAAGGCCTTGGCACACACTTTAAGCATTTTTTACTAATAAATATCATATGGTTACATTTTTTTTATATATATATAATATATATATACAACTATATGAAATGATGTAGGGCAAAATGTATCGTTCTAGCGAATGGCATCAGTGCATGTAAATTAACTGAAAAATCCCCAGAACTTGTTAGCGGTTTTGGACTGCTTTTTTGAAATTTGGAGAGCTTACAGACATCGAGAGATTGAAGGGTACACTAACTCCAACAGCCAAGCAGGTTCTAGTAGACGCTGAAACACCTGTGACTTTTTGGATATTACTGTAAAAAAAGTGCTATGCTTGTTCATGCGCTCTCCGAGAAGTTTAGAAAGACAAGGTCCGGTAGATTAAATCAAAATTTTAGTTTTAAAACAAGATACTATTTCTCAATTCGAATAATGAAATAGCCTAAATGCCATGTCTCGGCAATGTTCTCCACAAATCTAAAATAATATAATTTGGCATGTAATTGATTTCGCTGGTTTAACACCAAATATTCCAAGTATTAAACACAAACTATGTTAATCAGCATGTGTAATTCACAAAGGGCACCACAATCTCTTTTTTATAGTAATAGGCCTCCTCTTCCCACTGTCATCAGATGGGGGTTAACTTCCCAAAGAAGTTTAGTTGTAATGATTGATCTAATGGGGTCATAGTCATATCGTATCTTTATTAAAGATATATGACGTTCAATCATTAATAAATCTCGCACAGGTTTGATGATTTTTTTCTAAATATTTATGGTGACATCTCTAGCTAGATCCTCAGCCTTAGCACCCGGATTTATTCATTGGACGAATGGAATTTTTTCTTAGTGCTGCCTCTTCTTAATTGATAATCACTGTATCTGCCAAGCCTGAGTCCCTGAGTATTTCTTTTTTGCTAGTATTAATAAGAATATCAGTAATTTTTACAAAACTTCTAGTTGAACAAGCAACCTTCATCTCGTGTCACATATTTCACCAAGCACTGTCTCGTTTTTTAAAGGTGCGTACGTGGCAAGTTAAACCATATGGGATCAGAAGTAATGTTACTTTTCATGTTGCTCGATTCTATCTACTATTGCCGCGTCATACAATACAAATTAAGATCCTAGGTAAATATACCCTTATTTAAATAGTATTCTATTACTCAACGTTCCCATAACATCCATCACTGTACCGAAACTCTTTTATTTCGCATGACCACTCTATTGTTATTTTGATTAGCATTTTGTCATATAAATGGGAATTAATGATAAAAACGAATTTATTGAAAACTGTTCTATATTCAATTGTAGGGAACGGTTTAATACATATAAAAATTAATGAACCACAGAAAACTAGTATACAGACTTAAATCTTAATGAATATTAGCAACCGCAAAACCCATTAACTATATTGCAAATATCATCTATTCTGTCCGGGACGTTTTGTATTTAATTGATCCTGACAAATTTTAAAGTGGATTTAAAGTTGCAAAAAATCTCCATAATGACATTTAGATCCTTTTACACTTTTGTCTGTATTACTCACAAATCACTTTAGCAAAAACATCAAGAGACGATCATCAGATTCAATTAAGGGACAAAACTGCATGTTTACCGAGGGAAATATTATAGTATGGCAAAAATGAGCGACAACCAAATGTTCTCTTCACAAAGAATTTCGAGTGATTAAATTAAAACCGAACTGATCAGTACAGTTAAGTGTATCAAAGCAGACTTATAAAGTTGTGTTCTCAACATAGGGCGATAGAATTAATTTATGTTGCTGAACAATGCATAGTCCAGAAGGCGTTTTTCCGAACTCAATAGGGTATTTTCTATTAGGTTAGATAGATAGAGTGCGAGCGCATGAAGGACAAACCAACCGCATTTTAGGAGTTTCATCTACTAACCCGCGTCAGTGCGAAGCAACTATCTAGCGTGGAGATGCTGCCAACCCTCAAAGATAATCCGACATGGTCGCCCCAAAGTTAAAGTAGCCCGAATCATATCATGACTCTCCGGTTGATCAGAAATCAATTACAGAGAGTTTCATTTATTGAATCGGGTTACCGTATCGTTAATTTGACACAGTACTGTTCATAGGACACTTTGGCGTGACAAGCTACTTGATAAATATCAAGATGAATTCGAATGACATCACAGATTTCCAGGAGATCGTGGATCTCAAGTCAGAAATATGTGTAGAAGCTAATCTACTGGGTTTAATAAAGAGTATTAAACTAGTCTAAAAACATAGTCATCATTTGAGATTGTGTAAAAGGAATAAACCTAAAGGAGCTCATTATTGGTCCACGTTGCGTAGATTTCTGTTACCACTATTTCAAAAGCGATAGAATTTTATAATGCTACACTCTTAGCATAAAGAAAAAGGCATCCCACTGTGCCGTATTCATGAACATGTGATGTTATTTAACGAGTAATCCTCGAAATAGAAATCTGTTTCAGCATTCCTCAAGAAAAACAAAAAATCTCTGACGTCATTTTTTTTTTTTCGAATATTTGCAAATTTTTTTTTTGAATACAAAAAAAAAAATCGAGGCTTGGCGAAGGCTTGGGTCGTATCCTCTTGCTTTTCCTCTTTAGAAAGAAAGCAACTCCGGCAAAAACAGGCGAAAATAAGTAGCATAAAGCATAATTACCCCTTGAATAAAAAAAGAACAATCCGATGGCTCGTGTACATCTTTTCTCTTCATCAACTCAACCCTACAATTATAAACGGGGACCCGAGAACAATATAACCCAAGAACCTTTGCTATCATCGTCCGATGACAATATTATCGACAATACAACTATATCAGAGCAACAACAACCCCTCGATATCGGAACCTCATCCACTTCTTCATTTATCACCACACCTTCCTCACCCGACCACCACCTCTCTTCCACTGCATTAACTGCGGCGCTTTTGGCAAATAATGACCTTACAGTGAATAATACAACCACACATTCAGGTAATTAAAGATTATATTGTGGTATGCATGTTTATTCGTTGAAAATTAAACTCCCTTCTCTAGAACCACTGCAACACGCACCATTAGTAGATACAGACCCTCATGTTAAGGAAGATGTGATGGACCAAGCAGCAGCAGCTACGGCACTTCAATTATTGGGACTTTCACAAGCGGAAGAAAAAGAGAAGGAAAAAGAAGAGAAAGAACCTATAACGAAAGAACTTGAGAATAATGTGATGTTGATTGGAAATTATCCTGGCTTACCCTCCAGCTTAGAAGATATTGACCTAAACAGTGAAGATATGATGCAAGACTATAAACGTGGAACCTGGACAAGAGAGGAAGACGAATTATTATTGTCAGGTATAAAGAGATATGGTTATGGTAGATGGAAAGAAATTGCAACTTCTATTCCGGGAAGAAAGGGCAAACAATTAAAACAAAGATGGGATAATACTTTAGCTTCCAAATACGTTGATCAAGAATGGTTAAGAAATAAAATTCGTAATGATGAAGAAGAAGCTGCTGCCAACGCTACAAATGCTGCTGCCGCTGTCAATGTCGCCGCCGCTACCAACGATGTTTCTACCTCGAATACGAATAATACGTTGGATGGAAATGATAAAACAAGCGATGATAAAGCACTAAAGTTTTTGGAAGCAACGGATTGGAATGATATCGCGTTGAAGATTACGGAAAAGGCAAGGGAAGGAGATCAACACGCTATAGAAGCCTTATTATCACAAGCCTTATTAGGCACTGTAGCCCATAATGCAACATCATCTTCTGCTACTGGATCGCCACATCATGACAATGTCTCTATTCATCAAGATAATACCAGCCCAAGTACACCCACTACAAATGACACAAACGACACACTCGGTCTGAATTTTACACGATCCCCTATTGATCCCAATAATCCACCACCTATCAATTTCGCAGATGCCGCTGCTTTAGCCATTTACGCACAACAACTCAATCACAGTAATAATAATAGTACAGCAACAAGTTCACCTCAGAACAATAACTTGGCAGCAGCTGCCACGCTTGCCAATCACCCGTATTTCCTTACCAACCCTTTTGCTCCCAGCTCAAATAACGACAATAACAATGCACTATCGGCCGCTGCAGCTGCTGCTGTAGCTGCTGTAGCGCATCAGGCACAACAACAGCAACAACAACAGCAGCAGAATGACCAGACCAACTATTCTACTGTTTCATCTCCTTCTTCGTCCACACCAACAGCGGGACAAAAACGACGTCGATCTGATCCAGCTCTAGCGGACACTCAAAGTGCTGCCATGACAATATATGCATCCGCTACACCCATTACAACTACGATCAATAACCAAACGCAAACAGTGTATCCTTGTCTGTTCCCCAATTGTGGAAAAACGTTTGCCCGATTATATAATTTAAAGAGTCATTCGAGAACACACACGGATGATCGACCGTTTGTATGCCATGCCTGTACAGCTGCTTTTAGCAGAAATCACGATTTGAAAAGACATTCCAAAATACATGGCGGGGATAAGCCGTACCGTTGTGAAGGATGCAAAAAGAGTTTCTCCAGGTAAACGATAATTTTATTTTTTTGGAGGTGAGTAAGGATTGTTACTTATCAAAAAATTTCTTTGTGTGAATGTATAGATTGGATGCGTTAAAACGGCACAAAAGTAATCAGAGAAATAAACAAGGTTGCACAGAAGATTAAAAAAAAAAGAAAAAAGAAAGAAAGAGTGTCAAGTTCATACCATCTCCCACCCCCTACCCCCATCACCTTTTAACAACTTGGCTTTTCCCTTTTTTTTTTACCCGCTATTGTAATATTTCCATCCATCACTATTCTTTCTGTCTTTCTGTAATATATATTTGATAAAAGGTAATATATTCAATGATTTTTTTTATAATTGCTGTTTTTTTATGCCAGGTAATGATATGAACGTCTGTGGTTAAATAAAATAGTTTTTTTTAGTCATAAAATACATGTGCATCGTGAGACGAATGTTTACCTGTCATCTGTACTTCTTTCCAGATACTCACGATCGATCAGTGCCTCAATGCGTTTCTTAATCATGACTGGACTAGGCATAAACCTTGAACTCAATTGTTTTGTCACTTCCGCAATCAACAAATTATGTTCCATCAATTTTCGATCCTTCATAATACGCACAATTGAAGCTTCGATCTGATGTTTACGCTCTTCGTCCACTTTATCCTGTGTATTCTTTCTCTCTCCATCCGACTCAACTTTAGATGCTAATGCCTGAATCTTGATACGTGTCATGTTGGAGGTGAAGTCCTTGTTGAATGAAAACGTGTCATCAGGTAAAATATCCCGTCCTTTAGATGACTTTGTTAGAATTTTGAACTTGGCACATGCCAAAGATTGTAAAGTACGCTTTAAATCTTGATCTGCAATCTGTGTTACGTTCTTGATATCATCCCAAGACATTGTATCCTCCTTGTTGAACAATAAAAGGATCACCATTGCATATGTAGATACATTTAATAAATGCTTACTGCTTTTAAAGTGCGCACGGACATCACCAGAACCCATTTGAGGTTGCCATGTAAGACGACGACCATTGTGTCGATCGAAATAGAAATGTTCAAATGCTTTACATGCTTGTAACACAATATCAGGCATGATACATTTAGGCGAGGCCGATAAATTCATCGGCCAAAAAGTTGATGTTAATACCGTGACGGAAACATCAAGCGTGGGTATTTCTTGTGAAGGTATTGACTTCTCAAGATAGTCCTTAAAGTAACCATTCATTTCGGTAGATAACTTCATATCATTAAACATACCTTCTAACTTGTTGGTAAATTGATAACCACATTCTCTCTAAGTGTTGTTTCTTTGTAAATAACAATAATCTACTTTGATCTCGATATGTGATTACCTTTAATTTGGAGAGCATGCCTCGCTCTGCGTCATCGGATACACTTCGGTTGAACAATAAACGTTTTGCTAAATGTTGCTTGTAATAGCGTTCAAAAACATCCTTGTCCTGTAAAAATCTAAATAATGTAATCGTCTTGTCAAGGACATCATCCACTTCATCCTCAGATTTCTATAATTTCACATTTTAGTCAAGTATCTCTCTTTTCAACACATTTCACTTACACCCTTGAGTCCCTTCTTCAAATTTTCATCAATAAACAAGGAAATGAATTCGGCTGACTTTTGGTTGTCATTGATAAACTTTTCAAAAGCTTCGTTAAAGGCAGTTTGGAAAGACTTATCCTTAGCAGCGGCAAGATCTAATATTTTATCGAATTTCTCTTGCAAGGTCAACACTTCCAATACCCAGCAAATGGCGACATTTCCGGACCCCTTTTCGGCAGTGGGCTTTGATTTTAAATCAGTATTGATATGTTGATTAATTCCGGCACCCATGGTGAGGATATATTTACTAATGTTGCTCTTCATTTCGCTCAGGCCAGCTGGTACGCGCGCAAATAAACTGTACATGCGTGATAAATCTAAGATGACTTATCAATACGTTGTTGCCCATCCCTCATTCTTATTTTATTTTATTTTACCTCCGTATTTATCGGCAGTCAACATACTCTCTAGTCCTGAATTCTTCATCTAGATAATACCCATCAATCATTACTCTGGCATCATGAAATGAATATCATCAACTTACTTCCATCAATGTCTTGATATTATTGGCGATTAATTGAGTTTCCACAATCGTTCTAATCTTCACTTCTGTAGTCATTGATAAACAGTGAATTGTTCTTTCATATTCTTCCTCCAAACGCTTCTCCACCTACATATTCAAATAAGAAACTCTTTTTTTTTTTTTTTTTTTTTTTTTGTTAAAATGTACCTTTCGCATAAATTCAGGAGCATCATAGGAAGAAACTAATTTTTGACTTTCAATTTGATAGAATGAAGTACTTGTTTCCAAGTATTCTGCTTCAAAATCCACGGCATATACTGTGTTTCCTGTCAAAGGGTCTGTGAGTTCCACCAGCATGGCGACAGCTGACTGAATGGCACTTCGATCAATTACATCCCCGTTTCGTTCCAATTGAATTTGTGTCAACATCGCAGATATCAATTGCTTTTGGATAGGATACTTTTCCGATCTGATCACTTTATCACGAAACAGGTTTAAACCCATGTCGTACACACTAGGTAAGTTGTACTTTGGCAATCTTTCATTCTTATGACACAAATAAGTATTAGTATCATAAAGGAAATAAAAACTCCCCTATTTTTCTTTTTCTCATGTGTGTTGCTTACGAGATAATATAACACTTGCAAAATCAGGTCAATGGCGGTTGTAAAGTCATCCCAAACTCTCTTGATGGTCTGAAGAAACAATGCGCCAGCATCGGCTGTACTGCTTGATTCGGACGAAGAATTGATGAATGCAGGTACAATGGTTTTTTCTGCTGTGCTTTCTAAATATTGCGCGATAACCTTTTCAACGTCATGATACAGTCGTTCACCGAATTGTCGAATCGTCAACTTGTAGGCGGTACGGTACAATAACTCATAGGAAAGTTCTCTCGCTTGCTTTTGAAAAATTACCGTAATTGCACTACTGAGAATGTCGAAACCTTCATCGTATTCTTGTGTATTGTCAACCGTCTAACTTTGTTTATTAGCGGAAAGGGAAGGGTACTCATATCGTTCTTGATACTTTACCATGCGCTTGACAGGTCTAATTTTACCCTTCTTCAACGACATTTTTGTTATATCACTACCAAGAAGAAGAAAATAAAGGGAGAGGAGTGTTGCTTTTTGGCCGGTATGCTCGTATTTTTTTTAAAAAAAAACACTTAGTGCCGCCTGAGAACAGCCAATCACAGCCCAAGACCAGTCTCAAGACAGCCAATCAAGCCGCAAAGAATGCTAGCCGATTTTACATAGGTAAACAGTCCGTGGCTATTCACATCATGCATGAAATTTTTTCATGATGTATATTGTCAATCCGAGTTTGACGTGATGATTATGATGAAAAAAGTAGAACAAAAAAAAGGTGTTTAAATGCGTGCTTGGGTAAATCCAGTTTATGATAGTTTTATGTGTGCGTAATACCAAGCAGGAAACGTTAACAAACACCATCAGAGATGCTGCACCCCGTCCAATTCTTGCCAATGCTATTGTCTAATTTTAGGGAGAATCCTGCGAAGCTAGTCTTATCAAATAAAGGTTGGAACTGTAATAAAAAAAAGACAGGCGATAATCATTGCAATATAAAAATATGCAGTTCTAGTAGGACACATTAATAATGTTTTCTAAATTAGTAGCTCAGAGCATAAAAACAACTTCAAGTATCACAAAATCTAGAGTTGTGTGAAATAAGGATCATGTTTCGTAAATTTAGGGATATATTTGCTTCTTTCTGAATAATAATATTTGGTAGAAAAAGTTCAAGGATGCCACCTAACATTCTTATATCTCTTATTTTGCGTTCTGTTTTGAAATATAGCTCCATATCTGTAATATTCTAATATTCTCTGATTTCCTGTATGATTTTTTTTTTCACTGTATTAACACCAAATAGATTTGGTAAACCAAATGTCAATTCTTCTCCTTTCAAAGGTGTTATTTGTCTTCGTGAATTGATTAATGGGTAATAAATATGTCCGCTCAATAAGAAGAAAGCGCATTTAACTACTATTATTGTATCAAGTGTACTTAAACCGTTTCCATCGATTTTCTTCTTCTTCTGGCGATTTATTTGTGAATATAGTTCATCGTATTAAAGTTTTTAAGATGTTAAATTGCGAGCCTATACTTTATTTTTTTACACCTGCATTTGTAAGTAACTTTGGTGTCTTGAAACACTAACAACATACAGATGATTTTAAGCAGACATAAATTTTAACTTTCAAAAAATGATAATTTACATGGAATAGAAAAAGATAGTGTAAAGGAGATTATTGTCTCTCAATTGTAACAGCAAAAATAAAACAAGAACTAGTTGATAAAGGTGAAGTGATCGACAAAACTTGCCTGGATGGAAAACTCGTGATATTCTCTTGTATACACATTGAGCTTAAATAGAGCAAATCGAGTTTAAAACGGCATTTGCGGTCTGCCAAAACTACACTGATCAATGAACTCATCCTGTGCGTATGTAAAATAATCTATGAACCAACAGAATGCCTTATCAACAACGACCAGACCTGTTTTTTGCAAAGCTTTCGATAAATAAACTATAAAATATATCAAGAAATTAGTAAAGAATACTGAATACCATGTATTTGCTTCAACGGTTAATCGTGAGGACATGCCTCCTCTACAAAACCTTCCTGGATGCACAGACATGTGTAAGATTTGTGAGATATGGTAGAAGGCGATGTAATGATTTTTAAATAAACGTATAAAAGACCTGTAAGCGTATATTTTTAGAGATTCCTCTGACTTTCTTAGAATCAAACAGTTTTCGTGATTATTCTAGGTTTCTATAATTGAATTGGGGGTCTTTTGTCGCGGTATCTAAAATATGGTGTAGGGAAAATAATCTCAATAACAATCGCGCGGGATCATCCTCATGCAGATATAATTGAGCAAAATGAATATGAAGCCAAGGGAGAAATCTGTATTAGGTGACGTTATGGATTCGATTATATGCATGTAAGAAAGAAGATTACGGTTATTTAGATGGTCAACATGTTATTATAAACAAAGAAGAAGATTTATTCGCATTTACGTATGATCGTTGTATATTTTAATACCATTAAGGGTAGGTCAGCCCAATATTACAAAAAAAAAACTGTGTGCCCGGGTAAAGATAAAAGTACATGCGCTGTGCCAGATACGAGAAAATAACTTTAGTCATTGGATCTACTAAAAAAAAAAGCTGTCACGGAACTTCATGTGAATATCACTTCATCGAACATCTTATTTTTCTTGTTCCCCTTTATACCCCCCCCCCTTTTTTTTAATACAAGATGGTTCTTACTCATTCAGGCGTTGACCACTTCAACCGTTACTTAAACACCACTGTAGGTCGTGAGAAGCTTTGTCGTCTTGTGCAATACTTTGCTCGTTTCTACGCCTTCTATTTATTTCGTAGTGGTGCACCCAAGGACACCATTCAACGTTGGGTCGACTTGAAGACTCATCTTGGTAACGGTCGTAAGTTCTTTCGTCTTTTAAAGCCTGTTGAATTTGCTCAGACTGGCGTCAAGAGCTTGACTATCAAAGACGAGGTCTTACGTTATACCGCTGTCGCCAAACAAATCGGTATGGCATTCTATTATCTTTCTGAGGTCTTTGTTTTAGTAAGTAATATCGTATAATTGGTGTTTTAATTAGGTTTATTAATCATCTTTTAAACATAGGCAAATTCTATTAATTTTTACAAGTCTCCTAATATCAAGAAGATCACCGAGCTTGGTCAAAGATGTTGGTTTGCTGCTATTACCGCGTCTCTGGTTTCAGGTTTGTACAAGTTCAAGCAAATCAAGGTTCGCGAGCACATGCTTGAGAAAACTCGCAAAGCCATTGTCAACACTGAGGAAAAATCAGAGGCCCAATTTGCCGAATTAAAGGCTCAAGAAAAGCAATTAGCAAAGTAAGTTTAGCATTTAGGAGGGATAAATCAAATGAAATGGAAATTAAGCAACAATTTTTATTATATCTTAGGGATAAATATAATACCAGATATGCTTTCATCCAAGATGCTGTCGACATCATTATTCCTTCCACCGGTTTAGGTTACTTAAAGGCTGATGAGGGAATTGTCGGCTTAGCCGGGTAATAATACATAACTATCTTCACAATATTTACTTCTTCATTCTAACTTTTTCTTCTTTTAGTATTACTACATCTGCATTAGCAATGATCACTCAATGGAACAAGTTAGCATAGAGTATCATTTTTGATGTTTTGAATAAACCATATATTATATCACCCCATGTATTTACTGAGAGTTGTGTATTTTTGTGTTATTTTGAAGGAAGCCCGAAAATTAATTTAAATATGGGTACGATTTTATTACATTGATTAATGGTATAAGGTAACAAACAGATCATTTAGTTTAATCAAGCTTATATTCTTTCTTTTCGCCGATCTTGAGAGATTTTCTTTCGGGACTCTTACGGGTTTGAAGGACTTGCTGCATTTCGGCGCCTAGTTCTTTGGCTCTGGCAGCAGGACTCATACTGTGTTGCCAGTGCTTCTTGGTGGCGTTAGATTCAATGAAAGCATTCTTGTCAGCAACAGGCATATCTTGACTACTTGCAGTACGAGGACTCATATTGTCACTTGAAGAACCGTATTCGGAAGGAGTGGAAGATACAGCAGAAACAACATCCCTACCTCTCGAATGTTCGGGGTGCTTGTTTAAAATGCTAGTGTTGTTGTTGTTACCAGGAAAAGGATGGCTTGTAGGTGTCATATCGGCGGAATGACGTCCAGAAATATGATGATCCATTGGAGATGCACCAGAAGAGCGGTGTCCAGGCAAATGATGTTCGGTTGGAGACATACCAGAAGAATGATTCCCGGGCATGTGATGTTCCATTGGGGACATATTTGAGGTTTGACTACCAGAGAAATTACGGTCTGTTGGAGACATGTTGGAGGAGTAGTTATCAGGTAAACTACGATCCATAGAAGGATGCATGTTGTTTCCAGAAATAGGTTGGCTTGTAGATGCCATGTTTTGGGAGTAGTCATTGTTGCCCAATACAGGGTGGCTCATGGGTCTTGTCTTTGGAGAAGAATCGTTGCTTCCAGCTTGGTAAAGATCGTGTGCGGGATAAGTTCTCGTTGTGCTATTTCCAATGAACTGACCCGATGCAGAGGGGACACTGTTACTTAAATGATGCTTGTGACCTGGAGTTTGGAGATCGCTCATACCAGGGACGAAGGGAGGATCTGTTTGTTGATGGGTGGCACGGTTGATGTCTTCAACAGTAGCGCCAGCTAAGTTTCTATCATCACCTAGTTGGTTATGTGATTGATCGCGATGGACCATTCCGGCAACTTTATCATGAATAGGACTGTGATGGCCGGAACCTTGACTATGTAAGTGGCTGTGACGACCAGATCCTTGATCGTACAAGTTGTTGTCTTGACCCAGGGTGGCAGATGGGTTATGCATGCTGTTTTGTGGGTAGTTGTTCATTTCAGTACGTTGAGGTGCTATGCCACCGTTTTGAGCGTTGAAGTTGTCTTGGCTGTATTGGTCATGGATGGGGGTATTATTCATTCCGATGTGTTGACTGTTCATATCACCATATTGATTATTAGCGTGATCAGAGTGACTTCCAAAGCCAAGGTGACGGTTATGATCAAAACTTCCATGGCTGTCAGTCAAAGAGTGGCCATTTAATTCATGGTGAGGGAC
Source organism: Mucor saturninus (assembly GCA_016758985.1). Lineage (NCBI taxonomy): Eukaryota > Fungi > Mucoromycota > Mucoromycetes > Mucorales > Mucoraceae > Mucor > Mucor saturninus. Next base: position 38,697 of record JAEPRD010000107.1, read on the forward strand.
GTGGCTATCTACGCCTTGGTCTTGGCCCATGTTGTGCATAATGTTGGGGTTCATGTGTTGGTTGTCCATTTTATATTTATGTGTGTTTGTGTATGTGTGTATATTCAAAAGAAGATGAGAATAAACAGGAAAAATTGGGAGTTTTCAGTTAGTATTTATACATGAAATATTTTTCTATCGTCATTCTGACATTCAAAGGTCAATTCAGGCCTTCCCAATTTAAAAATTAGCTTTTTTAATGCATTCAGGCCATGACGTAGTAGCGGCAAAAACCTGACGACATGATTGCCCGCAATGTGTATTTAACGTTACACAAGTGAAAGAAAACTAGGCTTTTTCTTGGAAAGAGGCAAACCTAGATTCAAAAATATCAATTTTGTCAGTTCGTAATACCCTTTTAACCCTAAATAAGTTGGATTTTCATCACAGGTGATCTTTTGTTTCGTTTCTTTAAGCTTCAAAAAAAATAAAGCTAGATCGAACGATAGACTGGTATTATTAACTTGACAAGGGCTTTTTTTTTCATTTCGCTCTTTTTGTCGTACCTGATTCGGTCTTTATTTAACGCTAAATCGAGTTAATGTCTTTTTTGATGTTTATTCACCGGATATGTCATCGAGCGACATTTTTACAAAACATCCCCGTTCTACAAGCGCTTTTCTTAGGAACAGTCAAAGTGCACGTAGTCTGAACGTAAGATCTGTGATTTGGCTGTCCTAAAGACCTGGAAACAAGACTATGCAATCAAAACAATGTAGTAATTATAAGTAAATTTATATTGAACGATTAATACCTCATTTTGACAATTCTGTCATCACCCTTTCACCTTTGAGCTCGTTTGACCTTAATCTGACGCAGAAATAAAAAAATAAAGTCCAGAGAATTGAAAGTAAACTATAACTCACACACACTGCACCGCAAAATTTTGGGGCAATCGCGGTGAATATCTACGACATATCGCATTTTGGCGAAAATATCGTTTAATTCCAAAAAAAAACAGATAGCTACAAATATTAATTTTGCTATTCTTAGAGGTTAGAAATAAATGTTAAAATGATATATTTTAAAAAAATGGTGCTTTACGATAATTATTGATGATTTTATAAGAGAAACAAAAATGATGGTTTGGTTTATGGACTGGGATGTATATTTTGTGTCACGTTAAATACATTTTCTTGACATATCCGCCTCAAACGCCTCACCAGTTATTGTGACATATATGTTATATGGATGATCAGTGGCATTGGCCGGAACAACCGAACACATAATTTTGTCAGCATCAAAACCCACAAACTTCTATTACTCGTTCTCGGCGTAAGGCTTGACCCAGGGAATGGCCTTACATTATGGAGATATTTCGTAAATCTTCACTAACCCAGCATGAAGGTGATGTAACTCAGAACCTAACAGAAGCAAAAATTTAAGAAGAACAAGGCCTTCTTAAATAAAAGGCCAGTACAGATAAAGCAATGTTACCAGGATTGTGTCTTAATTTTTCTTATCAATAAAAGTTTTCTTTTCTTTCCTAAACAATTTATTTTGTATGTAACTCTTTGATGTATGTTCATAATAAAATTAAATATAGTTTCCTTTGACATAGATGTGCTCTTCCCCCACCCACGCACTAAGTAAACCTGTTAGTTGACTTCTCGCATCCGTCAAGTTAAGTCCAATATTTTTCTCTACAACTAAGTATACCTGCTTTTCTTTATATTACCATTAGATAAATTAGAAATGTAAGTGACTTATTATATATGATTGTACTATATTTCAACAGTTTATTCTATAGATATAATGCATACAAAACACTCACTAGGCTAAGGTAAGTAAAGAGGCAACTGTGACCTATGTAAGTTATCCACTGATATTTTTATTTTATTTTAGGTAAATGAAGCTTTTATGTTTGTGTAATACCCTTCTTGAGAAAATATGTAGAAGTTTATCTGTTATTTCAACCACAAAATCCTTTTGCCATTGTTATTTTATAAATATACAGCTTTATTCTTTGCTATTTTTACGTCATATAAAAAATAAAGTAGAAGCAATTACTCAAAATACAAAATATAACTGTTCATGATACAAGGGTATACAATGTGATATACCAGAAACGTTTTAAGAATACCGCTAAACTACGGCCAATAATAGTATCGCATTCGTGACAAATACAGTCAAAAATTGTAGATATTAATCGCATTCGCGAAGATTACTGTCAAAAGATGTTGCTTGTACTTCTACAATAATGGGCGGTTGATCCAAAGACACACGTATAGCATCATATACGACATCAGGTCTGAAACTTTAGTCCCATTCTGCGTCGCCTATTCTATAAGAATCTTCATGGGGATCCATTAAAGTTTATGTGATTATGTTCTTTACGACAGGATGTTTCGGAACGAAGTTACTTATTCGATCAGAACCAGGGCGTTCACGGTAGGGTATTTTGCATGTCATTAGTTAAGTCTCCTATTTATATAGAGCAATTTTAACTTTTCAACCAAATAGAATACATAACATTAAACTTACCTTGAGAAGTCATGAAAACGTAACATAACCGTAACAGAACCATAACAGAGGAAATCTTTAGACCTCCGTATTTTTTTTTTAAACGTATTTATTTATACCACCTCCTGCCAAAACCAGCAATCCAGTCTGATTACACCTATTTACAGTGCAATCTCTGCTGTTTAGAACGTGTCCATCCAGTAAGCTCCTAAAACCCAAGAAGCCAACCTAGGAGGCTACCATCCTATGGCAAAGACTAGCCGTAGCTGTAATATCACAAGAATTGCAATTTATCTTTTATATATTTTTTTTTTATAAAGAACTAATAAATTAGTGTTTCTTGAAAAACCAAAAGTTATTATATACTAACCTTTTAACTTTCATTTTTTAAAAAAAAGAGAAGTATGTTAAAGGAAAAGCAAAAGGAAAAAAAAATATGTGAAGGAGATTTTTTTTAAAGCTGATAAACAAGAGCTTATGTCAAAATGATTTTATTGTACATTTAATCATCCAAATTAGAACTCGGTAGTTGTCTATCTGCGTTTCAGTACTATCTTGTAATTATAGTGAAGCATATTTTATGGCAAACAAAAATTGATCATTCTATGAAGTTTAGACGATATGGCATGTCAATAGACGTAAAGACTTATGCGAAGACCATCACGTGATCCAAAAGATAGTCGGATGACAATACCATGATGGGCCTGATTCTTAGTATAAAATAGACTTTATTTACACAGATGAGTTTCATCAGCTGGTTCTTATTTCTTATTTCTCAGTTCTGTAACTACCTTTTATCATAGTTTGTTAACCTACGGGCTTATTAACATAAACTTATAAAGTTAAAATAATATCTTTGATAGAACTTTAATTTCGGATCAATAATTCCATCGCATGCTTAAACATCTTCTAGAACTCAAATTTATAAGTTGGCTGGATACTGATTATGTTGCCTACGTACCTGGATTAAAAGCTGATTGTTTGTCCCACAAGAACTTACCTATAAACACATGATACTTTAAAAATGTATAAAGTGTTTCTTTACGTTGACTGCCAGGGCGCCGAATTTAGCATGTATTTTCTGATAGCTATATATTATCTTTATAAAAAAAAGTTTCGTTGTAACATTATTCAGGTCACATTAACCCCCCCAACACACATACACACAACATATGGTATTAAGCATCAATATTTCAAATTTGATAAAAATTTTGTAATAAGTCTGATAATGCAATTACATACATAATTAGTAATATCAGAGCATCACATCATATAATTGCGTCGGCAAATCTCAAGGAGAATATACATAATGAAAGGTCAGTTCCAAAATCCTTTTTCGTTTTACATAAAAAGTGCAAGTGATGATCGATGGATAAAAAAATAAAAAATTTACAGCATTTGGAAACAAATTTGTGGTACGCTAGAATTTATAAAATCTTGACAGCAGCAAACGGAATACAGCCTGATTGGATGCTAACGTATAAAAAAAATTTTCAACAATTTTTTAGAAAAACAAAACTCTGTAATTGTAGATGGAACGTGTATCCATAGGGAAATAATTATGCTACCAAGCCCAAATTACAAGTGAACGCACGTTCGCTCAAGGCGGGAAATGATTCTGTAATAAAAGGGAGTATGTGTCGGGACTATTGGAGGATTTGATGTTACACGTAGATTGCTCAATTTGTCTAAAGTGACATCATGATGGGGTCAATAATAGGATCTCCCCAAATCAATCATTGATAAGGCAATAACAGGAAATTGCCACTGGAAATATAATATAATACGGGTCATTTGTTATCACAACTGAATAAATCAGAAAAAATACATAAGAGGGGGTGCTGTATCTATGGTGTAACTGTGCGTGACATAATAATAACAAAAAAGAAAGCAAAGTTCACGAAGTTACTCGCCCAATCGAGTCGCAGTTTTTCTTATCTTGATGAAATCAAACCGCTATGTACTCTCCAACAAAAGGATGACGGGGCCTTTTCTTATATAAATCATGAAAACATCAATGATATCTTATAAACAAAGGTACAAACAAGTCAAGATTCAATCTTGATTTCCAGGTGTGTGCCTTTTTTACAGCAATTATTTCATTTGTATGAATAATAGAAAAAAAAAAAAATGGCAATGATGACATAATGCTGTCACATGGACAAGGATCTATTTTCTGGCTTTGTTTTATATTTTTCTACTTGTCTTGAAAATAAATTGGGTCGTCTTATTGACTGTACACACATAACAAAAAAAGGACAGTACAGTTTATCGTTAACAATGGAAGATCAATTTTATATTTAACAAACATTGGCGAGTCCGCAAACAAAGCTGAGGCCAGAATTTTCCGAGAATTGCAACAGAGTGATGAGTTCCTAAAATGGCTTCATGCGATTATTTCTAAGCCCGCGATTTTTATTTTTATTATATAATTACACTTTTTTTTCCATAAATCTTCTTTTTCCTTCTTCATTATTATATTTTATTAAAAAAAAAAGGCCAAAATGTCACCATTAACTGCAGAAAAGGTTGCCGACTACTTACCATTGGCAGGAAGAATGCCTCAAATTTCAGGCCGTATTATTAACGTGACCCATCAAATCCCTTATCATATTTCAAGATCATCCAATAGTGTGTCTACAGTGGTGAGTGATGATCCCGCTAAATCCTCGCCTCGCCCTCCCACCGAAACCGAGGAAGATGAAGATGAGGATGTGAACGCTGCTCCGATCTCTAAAGTGACTCGTCATCATCACCGTCGTGGTACCTTGCGTGCCCAATTTCGTGCTGCTGAGTGGATGATTGTACAAAATAGAGGTCACGGTGCTCTCAATGCCGGTTTGCAAAGCTTAAATGATGAATATCAAACTTTACATATTGGATGGACTGGACCTATCAAGGACGAATCCAACAAGGTGGTGGTTCCAAGCGAAGATTTATCTGAGGAAGATAAGACCAAATTATCAGGCCTTTTGATGGAAACTGGTCATATTATACCCATCTTTTTGGATAGTAAATCCCGTGGTCATTACGAAGGTTATTGTAAAGAAGGTAAATAGTGATAGTCCGAAAAAGACGCGTCTTTTCATTCTGCTGTTTTGGTTGAAGCATGGGAAAACAAAAAATACTAAACAGGTTTCATGTAGTACTTTGGCCATTATTTCATTATCTGGTTTGGACAAATGATAATGACGGAAGATCTGAAAAGCAATACTGGGAAGATTATGTTGCTGTGAATCGTCAATTTGCCGAAGTAATTGCCGCACAATATCGTCCTGGAGATGTCAGTAAGTAGTAGTGATCAGTGAAAGTTTGTTTTTGAATAGTACTAAAAATCCTTTGTTTTTTTAGTCTTTATCAATGATTATCATTTATTATTGGTACCCGAGATGCTGAGAGAATTAATCCCAGATGCTCCTATCGGGCTCTTCATCCACGCTACTTTCCCTAGTTCTGAGATTTTCCGCTGTTTGTCAAGTAAGTACATTACTGAATAATTACGTACGAGATTAAAAAAAGGCTAACATTTTTGATAGACCGCAAGGAAATCCTTCGTGGTTTGTTGGGAGCCAATTTAGTGGGTTTCCAGGTAAAAAAAAAAAAAAGAAACTCAACAAATCACAGAGACTAAAATTTTTTTATCAGACATATTCTTACGCAAGACATTTCATCGGTGCCTGTACCCGTGTCCTTGGTTGTGAATCAACACAAACCGGTGTCAACGTCAATGGACACATCGTTTCTGTTGGCACATTCCCTATTGGTATTGATGCCAGCCGTGTTGATCGATTCCGTCAAGAGCCTACTGTTGGACCTAAGATGAATGCTATCCGTGCCATGTATGCCGGTAAGAAGATTATTATTGGTCGTGATAAGTTGGATTCTACCAAGGGTGTTCTCCAAAAATTGCATGCCTTTGAAAAGTTCTTGCACGATTATCCTGAATGGCGCAAGGAAGTGGTCTTGGTTCAAGTTACAACCCCTACTTATGGCGATAACTCCAAGTTAGAAACCAAGGTGTCTGAGCTTGTTAGCCATATCAACGGTCTTTACGGTTCTCTTGAATTTACTCCTGTCCATCATTACTATCAAGATATTGATCGTGACGAATACTATGCTCTTTTGTCTGTCGCTGATGTTGGTTTAATTACAAGCTTAAGAGATGGTATGAACACAACTTCTCTGGAGTACATTATTTGTCAAAAGGAAGCCCATGGTCCTCTCATTTTATCTGAATTTACTGGTACTGCTGGTTCGTTAGGCGCTGCTATGATTGTCAACCCTTTTGATTATGCTGGTGTTGCCAAGGCTTTGAATGAAGCCTTATTAATGACTGCTGAAGAAAAGGCTACCCGCCAAACACAACTTTTTGACTACGTGAAAGAACATTCCGCTGCTTATTGGGCTAATTCATTTGTCAAGCAACTTGTTGAAAGCACCAAAAACTTTTCTCTCCAATCCCAGTCTACCCCTGCTTTGAACCCTGACCAACTTATTGAAAGTTATAAGAATGCCAAGGAGCGTCTTATGTTCTTTGATTACGATGGTACTTTGGCACCTATTGTTTCTGTTCCTACAGATGCTAAACCCTCTGCTGACATGATCAATTATCTTCAAGAACTTTGTAATGACCCTCGTAATAATGTTTGGGTTGTTTCTGGTCGTGATCAAGCCTGTTTAGAAGAATGGTTAGGTGATATCAAGAACCTTGGTTTAAGTGCTGAGCATGGCTGTTTCATCAAGGCGTCCAACTCCACACAATGGACAAATGTGTTGGAAGATGTTGATATGTCATGGAAGAAGGATGTGATTGAGATCTTTGACTACTACACTGAGCGTACTGAAGGTAGTTTTGTTGAACATAAGAAGTCTTCGATTACATGGCATTATCGTATGGCCGATGAAGAGTACGGTTTATTTCAAGCCAAGGAGTGTCAAAACCATTTAGAGAGCTCTGTTGTTTCCAAGATGCCAGTTGAGATTTTGGTGGGTAAGAAGAATCTGGAGGTTCGACCTATGATGATTAACAAGGGAGAAATTGTTAAGCGTATCATGATCCAACACCCCAATTCCGATTTTATTGTTTGCGCTGGTGATGACAAGACGGATGAAGATATGTTCCGTACACTTTCTGCTGCATACTTTACTCGTTACCAAGACCAACTGAACACAGGTAATATTGAAAAGTCTTGGGCAGATATCAAATCTTCTCTTTACTCCATCACGGTCGGACCTACCATGAAAAAGAGTATGGCTAACTGGCAAGTCGAATATCCTTCCAATGTAATTGATCTTTTGGCCAAGATGGCACATGCCGACAAACAATAGAGGAAGCCCTGGAGGTTTTTTTATCGAAGAAACATAATCTATACACATTTTACACAATCATCTTTTTCTCTCTCTCTTCAAACCCATTTTTATTTACATAATAAACTTTACTTAATTGTTTATTGATCCTCTTCAATATCATCGAATTTATGTCCATTGGTGGTAGGTGGTTCAAACACAGATTCCAAATGAGCCAGAGCGGCTTGTTGCATTTCATTTAGTTCCATTTCATCGCTGGGATCGGCATAATATTCCTCTTCACCATATGCTTCTTGTTCTGCCATAAATTCTTCATCAGGGTGAAGAGCTGCGCATTCTGACATGGCCATATAGATACCTTCCACTGTAAGTAAGATAAAATAGAACCCCATCTTTTTTATTAGTAGATATTACGTGTCAAGCCAATGTTCTGACTTACATGCACCACTATCTTTGGGGATCAAGCGAAGCTCTGTGACAGTTTCGTCTAATTCTTGCTCATCCTCTGGTAATTGTTGGTTGGGGAAGAATAAACCGGCATCTAACTGACAGTAAATGTTGGGTTGGCCGTCTTGTCTTGAAATGGCGTGAATGATTATGTCGGGATACTGAACAGCGATGCCTGACTTGGCAGATTCTGAATAAAAATAAAATTGACTACGTCAGAAAAGAAAAAAAAATAGTCAGTTAATGGGCATACATAAAAGAAATTAAAACTTACTCTTCACACACAGACAAATCGCCAAAGATGGGTCCTTCATGACCAGCCAAAGGAGGAGAAATTAAGAGAGCAGTGTCTTTTTGAACATGGCGAGGCTTTAAAGAAGACACGTTAGGTGCTTCATGGAGAAGTGTAACAGTCATTAAATCTAAAAGGATGAGGAAAAGATCTAAAGTGTGAAAAAGTTTTCGGTTATGTGTGCTTGGGCTTCTAAATTGGCGGAACACTACACACACTACATTAAAGCATTTAGGATGGACATCGCTCAGGGACGCTTCTCTCTTAAATCAGCAATAAGGTGCATAATCACTATAAGCTCTCTTATTCATCCAGTTAAATATACTCTATATTTATTATTTACAAGTGCTTTTTTTTGTGATTTAATAGTTATAATATATAATTGGACAAAAAGGAAAAAAAAAGTGTGTAGTGAATTGAATGAGGATGTGGGGGAAAGGGTTGGAATACAAAAACGTTTTTAGGAAAAAGATATAATAAAGGGATTTAGAACTTGTTGGCGCCCTTCTTTCCCTTCATCTTTCTTTCCTTAAGCTTTCTAGCATGTCTGTTACTACGAGGACCACTTGTGGAGATCTTCTTGGTGGTTTTCTCTTCTTCAGTCATGGCATCAGCATCGGTGGTGGTAGTGGTAGTAGTAGCAACTTCCTCCTTATCGTCCATAAAGTCACCAACACTGGGCTTCTTGGCAGCCTCAGCTTGTGCTTCTGCTAAACGTGCAAGACGGGCATCTTCAACAGGCTTGAAAATAGTCTCTCTCTTAATAGCTGATTACATTATTAGAACCAGATCTGCTATTATTCCTTGCACAATATCTTAATTACCTCTGGTTCTCTTCTTTGCTTGAGATCTTAAACTTTTAGCCATTTTGTATAGATTGATTAGATGTTAATAAAGGATTCTAAAAAAAAATCCTGTAATATTTTTTTATCAGCTACAAAAAAAACAGGCAACAGCAGCCACAAAGCAGTCCTTTAAGTGTACCCCATTTACAAACTCCGTCGCTATCTTTCTTAAAATGGTTATTTTTGAAGCCCTTACTCTCCCTGGAGCGTAATACTGTCAAAAGTTGAGGTGCTTCTTGTTGGTAACTTAGTGGTATAAGCAAGGCCAGATAAAATTACTTCAGAATATTTTTTGAGTAAAAGATGCTTTTGTATGTTATATTTTCATATTTTCCCTTCACTTTTAAAGAGCTGTAGCATAATAAATCAATTTCATTGGTTAAGCGACAGTGATTTTAACCTGTACCAATAACGATTGGGCATTATAATGAAAAACCAAACTGGCTTAGTTTTTGACAAGGTTCCTTTTTTTTTGTCATTTGGCAAGTAACAAATTGATGGCAAATCAGGGCTCGGGTTGCTCTCCACATTTGGATCGAGAATTCTTCTTAACACGTTTGCTGCCTAGGATTCGCTGGCATTATCGGCGTACGCAGAATAAATTGAATATTAAAATCATATTAATCAATATTCTTCTTAAACTTTTTGCATGTCTCTAGTTAAGGGGATTTTTAATGCTAGACAATACCAGTCTAGAAGAAATTTTTTTTTTTTTCAGATACGGCATAGGCATATTTGAATGCTTCATCAGAACGAAGTTGGTCAAGTAGTTAAAATATTCAGGCAAGGACTGGCTTTCAAAGACAGTCCGGTTAATAAGTCTTCCTTGCATTGTGGTAACTTGCGACAGAGACAGTCTGAAGAAAGACAATATTTCGAGAGTGTAAAGACCAATACAGTCGGAACGGCGATATCTGGGATATCATGCTTAAAGGAGAGAAGAGATACAAGCCATAATTTGGGGGAAGAGAAGCAATACCTTTTAGATTTGGGTCACTCGTAACACACTGATGTTTGTTGTATTGCCTTTGCATCACGAAGAAAACTGATCAGATCGGTTAGCATGTATAAACACAAACAATGCACCCACCTGGTATTGATTTGCTAAAAGGTGTACTTCTCATGGTAGTATTATGCATCACATATCACATACATCTCATAACAATTTATAATGACGCTTCGTATATCTAAACGGCGATACCATTAGTTTTGGGCAAGTAAGCTGATAAACAAAGTGTGATATTTTATGTAAATAGACTATGCAATTATTAGTGTGCATATGAGTCACACGAGAAAGTAACGACAAATTGATTGGGGAATGGGGTGGGAATAGGATTAATGTAGGGTATGGTGGTATATGGTGCAATGTAACTATTCTGATGCATGTTCCTCTAACTGTTCTGACAAAAGAATCTTGTTTACAAATCCATTTCTAGATAGACAATTAGCTTTCTTTCTTTCTTTTTAGAAAACAGCTCTTTCTTTCCACCTACCTATTTTTAAAGTTAAAAATGGCATCCTTGAAGCCTTCAGTGTTTCGGATAGGCTGTACTATATCACTTGCTTGGCTACTATCAGAAACTTATTAGAATTCACGAGGTTCGGGCGCGGAGATGTGTTTACTTACATTGCAGAAACACCTTCGATGGTCAAGTTTAAGAGGCTTGCGTCTTCCTCGAATTGGTCACTGAGTTGGCTTTGTTCTAGTATACAATCTGTAATTTGGAAATGAGGACTGTAACTGTCGACACTGACTAATTGAGAAGCAGTTGAATCGAGGTCGATTAAAATTAATTCGTCTTTGGGTACATCGGGGAAAGGATCGCCTTCAAAGACGTAGTGGATAATGGGGTGTTTGTAAGTTTTATGTATTTGGTCATGAATGACTACAAATTGAGGTATGTCTAACTGCTGAGAGGAGCTCATTTTTATAAGTGATTAAAAGAAGTGGTAAATCCGACTGAATTATTACGTCGTTTTAGTCATTCACGAAACTAACTAAATTTGTAGACTCTGATTGGTATAAAGAGTATTTGAATAGCGCTAATCTTATGTATTTATATGGGGAGGGGCATGTGAGAAAAAAATAAAATAAGAAACCTATTTCTTTACTCAACCTTTTTTTCTAATTAACACTACTAAAACATGTTTCGCTATCAACGCAGCTTATTCTCTTTGACATCAAAAAAATCTTCATTGGTTCGGTTCAATTCATCTTCGGTTGGGAATAAAGTGCATTTAAACAATTCTACGACGACGACGACGACGACGACGACAACAGCAACGGCTACTGCGGCAACCGTCGATAAAGAAGTTATAGCAACAAAGCCAACCGACTCGGAAAACAAAAAGATTGCCTTTGTGCCAGTTATTAATATCCCAGAAACAGAGTTTGCACATAATGCATTCTTTTCGCTTTACAGGCCTTTATTGGGGCTCTCTGACGAAAATGAGACACCCTTTTTCGCACAAAAGACACTGCAGTCACAAGAGGAAAAAGATCAAGAGAAACGTGAGTATAGAGTAAGATGGGTAGAGTAAGTGATTAATTTATTATTTTGTGTAGTGGATGTGATGTTGGCAATGTATATGGGTAATTGCAGTCCATTTTTAGAACCCTCGCAACTCCCCCCTCAAATAAAAGGAGACGAATGGAAAGACGGGTTTTCAGAAGCATATGACGGTGCCAGTAAAGAAACAAGGGAATTCACAGTAACCGAAGAATTTCAAGATTATCAAGATATCTTTGGTCAAGAAGAAGATACAGCAATAAATACGGCTGTTGATACCACAACTAGCCCATTGCCGATGTTTCATATGCCGGAAAGCACGGACGTATTAGATTATTTATCATCAATTGAATCCAACATGAAGCAAGAAAATGCTAAATTAGACGCACAAGATGATTTGAAAGCTTTAAGGTTAAGAAAGGTCAAGATTCTTCAGGCTGTAAGTCATCATAGTAAAAAACCTAGATTTTATGCAACACATAATAGAAATATTCATCAGAGACTTCGACGTTATCAACAAAAATGGAATCTCAAGTAAACAAGAACCCCTTCCATCTTTCATATAAATAAAAAGCACGGAGAGTTAATTTAAAGCATGAATTCGTCGTTTTACCTCACATGATTTTTATTCTCATGAATTTAACAGAAAAAAAAAAAAAAAACTCACCTTCTTTTTTTTTTTCTTTCTTTATTATTCTACTCTTTTTTTTTTTATAAAAATATCAAGATGCCATTGGCTTCATATAAAACATTTGATCAGGGTTCAACTCTACAGTTTGAAAGTGAACAACACATGTTTGACAATCATTTGTCAGTGCACTTACCTTTAGTGTCTGCCCATCATCATGTATCCCTTAAAAGCAGTTTACAACAAGACAATCCCAAAGAATTAGATAGTATATCCAAGATTCCCTTAAACATTGGTGGACTGGATAATATTTTATTTGTCTCGACCTTAACGCGTGTTCAATCGTCAACAAAGAAACCGATGACCTCCTCTTCTGAAATGAAACGACAGTCATCACAACAGCACATGTCATCAGGCCCTATTTACTATAGCAACAGACGGTTGTCACAACCTGAAACACATCATCAACATGATTATTACAATAGCAGCAGTAGTTGTAGTAGTAGCAGTAGTAACAGTGAGAGAAAAATGTCAATTCAATCTGATGTCGCCGTATCAGCGGAACTGATCCGACGTTTTAGTTCTGGAAGCACAACAAGCACTGTAGTCACAAGTATTTCATCTACCGCTTCTTTGCCTCCACTTGTCGACGCACAGACTACTTGTGAAAAAATGAAATTAACAAATCAACTGGCGATTCCTCTTGATGAACAGGAACCAATTTCAAGTAACATTCCAAATCAACAACAACAACAGTTGGGTCATGACCCTGGTCATGCTTGTGACACAATGCACAGCCCCTATACGTTACAGCATAACAACAAAGCGAAAGGGGAAACTGTTGAAGCACATTATAACCCCACTGCAGCACCTGTTTGGGCTGACCCTATAAAAGTACAGGAAAACCCAACAAGATTTGAAGAAGCAACATCTTATTTACGTGAAAACCAAATCTCTTTCTCTTCTTCTTTGCCTCTTTTGAAGCCATGTACCTTTTACTTTAGTGACACCAACATTAAACAACATTGTTATATCTCTGCTGTCAATGCTGTCTTTCAATGTGATACTGTCTGGCAATTTTCTTCTCGTTGGCGTCTATACAAACAAACTTACTCTAAGAAGCCATCTCAGTTATTACCAAATCAAAATTTGTTTTGTTTTATTAACGGCGTTGAACCCATGTGGGAAGACAAGGTGAACGAAAAAGGCGGCAGGTTAACAATAACAATTCAAAACAATGGTAAACATTTGGATGATGTGTCTGAATGGATTATTTGCGCTTTTATTGGTGGAGGCATCTATGATTATGGCGTGGTCGGAATTGTGGTGTCAAAAAGAAACAGAGGTGATCGTATAGAGTTATGGTTGGATGAATCAAATACTACAAATCAATCTATATCCCAGTTCAAGTATGTTATAAATCATGCTTTACTAATTACGTCAAGTCTATTAATACTGAATTTTATATTAGAGAATACCTTTGTACTATATTACCTATTACTTGCCACAATGAAATTAATGCAAGTAGATATAAAAAGCATTTTTAACAAAAATATACCTTATTGTGTAAATACCAGCATATTCATCTCAGTTAAAAATAAATTTCTTTCTTCGTGTGTGTATATATAAAGAAAACCCTCCTTTTCATCTCCCTAAACCAAAAAAAAAAACATACAAAATAAAATTATTCATCCTTCTTTCATTATTGTCCCTTCATACTTTTTCTTTTTTTAACAATGTCCAAGACTAAAGTGTATGCTGCTAGTATCACTGAGAGCATCAAAAGTACAAATTCAACCTGCCCGCTACCCCAATCTTCCTGCCCTAAACCAGCAAATCAATTATCACGCGATGTAGCCACTTTATATGAATTGTTTTCAACAGTGCCTACGACTAAACATTATAACGATCAAGGTGTGGTATGTTATTGTTGTGATAGAGAGATTATAAAGAGGAGCAATGATAGTCTTACAACCATCAATGATAATAGTGAAGATGATCGCAAACGAAAGCTCGAGGATATGACTCCAAACAATAAAATAACATCTGCCTTGTATTATGGATCAAAGCAAGTCAGAAAATATATGAAGAAAGTCATGACGCGCGAATGTTGGTCTGATATTCTTAAAGAAGGATTCCCTCGTCCACATAAAGGATTGTGGTCTAAAGGATCTAATAGTAAGCGATCAAGTTACAATAACAGTATTCACAGCTCCCATCACTTTTGTACTTTGTGTGATACGAAAGGTCAAACGCAGCACACATTACGATTGACACTCACTCCTTCAACCTGTCGTGCTCAAGACAAAGAAATTTATGGGGAGTATAACGACCTCCAAACCAAGTCTAAGAAGGCCAAAAAAAGGAAGGAAAAGAAGGGGAAGCTAATTTACTTTTAAAAAACTTACCGCTACCAAATATAATATTATACCCTTGATTTCTTGATTGACATATTTTTAAATTTTACATTATGGAAATAGTTTTTTTATTTGATTTATACATTGTTTTGAATATTTTTTTTTTTATCTTGTTACATGGAAAGAGAGTGTGTATAGGGGGATATTATTTATTTCTTGGTATCATTCACTGTAAGAGATTCAACCTTGGCTTCTGTGGAAACAACAGGCTCAACCTTCTTGGCAGCGACAGCAGGCTCGGCCTTCTTTTCAACGACAGGTTCAGCCTTCTTTACAGCAACAGGTTCCACCTTCTTTTCAACAACAGGCTCCACCTTCTTCTCAACGACAGGCTCCACCTTCTTTTCAGCGACAGGCTCTACTTTTTTGGCAGCAACAACGGGTTCCACCTTCTTAACGACAGGCTCCACCTTCTTCTCAACGACAGGTTCCACCTTCTTTTCAGCGACAGCAGGTTTGGGAATAGCAGCAACAGGCTCAGCCTTCTTTTCAACGACAGCAGGTTTGGGGACAGCAGCAACAGGCTCGGCCTTCTTTTCAGCAACGACAGGCTTGGGGGCAGCAGCAACGGGTTCGGCCTTCTTTTCAGCAACGACAGGCTTGGGGGTAGTAGCAGCAGGCTCAACCTTCTTGGCAACGGCGGCAGGGGCACCAACATGCTCGACCTTCTTTTCAGCAGCAACAGGTTCCTCCTTCTTAGCAGGAGCTTCCTTTTTAACCTCAACAACCTTTGTATCCTTCTTAACATCATCAACCTTTGCTTCCTTCTTAACATCACTAACCTTTGCTTCCTTCTTCACCTCGGTAGCCTTTGGCTCTTCCTTTACTTCACGGGTAGCAGGATTTGTGTCTGCCTTTTTAGCTTGGGCAAGCTTTGTATCCTCTTGTTTTAATTCGTCAACAGGGAGACTCTTTTGTTCAGAAAGAGCAATCTTCAAGTAGATGGCACGGCCTTCCAAAATAACGTCCTTGACAGACTCCAAAGCCTTAACTTGATCATCTTCGTTGACAAACTCAACAAAACCATAACCCTTGGATCTACCATTCTTCATACGAGCAACATGGGCGGAGATCAACTTGTATGCACTAAAGATTTCGTTCAAGTCCTCATCAGTAGTAGCATAAGGCAAGTTAGCAACGAAAAGGGTGGTCTTTGAAGGTTCAGTGATACGAGCAGCCTTCTCGGTTTTCTTGTTCTGACGTTTCTTGTTCTTCTTGTTACGCTTACGACGTGCAGCTGTAGTTTCACCATCACTTTCAGAAGTAGTAGAAGGAGTAATAACTTCTCTGGTCTTCTTGCTCTTTTTAACGGGCACTTCCTTCTTCACCTCAACAGTAGCATCATCGCTATCGTTCTAAAAATAAATATTAAGACCCCACCCAGTATTATTATTTTTTGGTGGTGGTACTACTTACATTGGACTTGTTCTTTGCGGCACGCTTTGATTTACGTGTTTTACGCACTTCACCTTCAGCCTTTGGACGAGCTACTTCAACGTTGATCTCACGACCATCCAATGATTGCTTGTTTAAATCTTGAGAAGCCTTTTGGGCCTCTTTTTCAGTTTCAAATTTAATGAAACCATAACCAAGGGACCGTGTTCCTCTGGTGATAATTGTGGTCTCTAAACTATAGGCACCTGTTAATAGGGCGAAGTTGGAATATATAGCTTGTTTACTTACACTTTACCGGAACCTTCTGCAAAGGCAGTCAAGGTGTCCTTTGAAGTCTTAAAAGACAAGTTGCCGACAAAGACCTGCAGGTAACAAGAAAAAGAGATGATGAGTATTTTCCAAATGAGTTTCTAAAGTTCCTGCTTACCTTATGTTCTAAAGGCTTTTCAGTAAGGACGGTAGCAGTAATAGCGGTGGACATGTTTATATATATATTTTATCTAAAAAATAGAGAAAAAAGGGGAAAAACAAAAGACATGGAAAAAATAGCACGGGTTATATACAAATACAACCGCAGCTTTTTTTTTTTATGCTTTTGCATTTTGGACCAATAGTATCAAATGTCAAATAGTTAAAAATTGCCACATGACGTGTTTACAAAAAAGTTGTGACATGATATTTTATTGTAAAAAAATAAAAAGAACGTGGTTTTGAACTTCAGCTTCCATGTTGCATGGCCTGAACACGTTTCTTTTGTAATAGTTCCTCTGTGCACACATTCTTTCCACGTAATTTTCTCGAATGACTGCAATCCCATGCTTTGATGCATTTTGGGTAGCCGTATTGCCTTCTTTTTAAAGTCCACACAAATATTTCTTTTCGGACCAATAGAAATTCATTTTCTCAATGATGACACACACTTTATTGATAGACGGCACACCTTTTTTTTTTTACAAGATGCTCGATTTAAGGGGGTGGTCTATGTTTATTTATTTATTTTAATAAGGGTTTATGAAAACTTTGTTTTTTTGATACCTGTCACGTCATTTCTTTCAATCTAAAATTGTTTCCCTTTACACCTATTTTACCCATTAAATCACGATTTGTACGTTTCTGCATTTCAAATATCTGTTCCGAGATATTCATTGAAAGTAGATGCCCTGTTCCCCAGATTTACAGAAGCTGAGCATTCCTTTATTAACCTTTAGTTTTAAAGAGCGGCATAATAAAATTGGTCCAAACAGCTAATTGATTGGTAAGCACATCCTTGTCCATGTTGCTTACCCGCCATACACGTTAATTTCGTAGTACATAGTAAGCTGTTGGTTTTACTATACACACGCGTAGAGTAATCCGAGTTTTTTTTTTGACCAGATGAAATTTGTCGGGAGATAATATTTTATTACCATTTCCAAATTAATAAATTTAGAGATGAATAGTCGGTATGTTCGTTCCGTTCTTGGCAATCTTGCTACTATTCTTGCTTTTTACAACAATAGGCTCATCTCTCTTGGGCATTTGGATCATATCGGAAGATGAATAACTGACGCAAAGATGACCAACATGTTTATTACTGGCGCAATTAAGTGATTGAAGCAAGCATATGGCAAAGATAACAAAAAACTTCTACCAAGGGAGAACTGCTTCTGTCTGGGTAGGATGACGAAAGAACGCCTTAAGTAGCTTTAGAGGAAACTGCGTTATTCCCTCTACAATGAATAAGGTATCCCGAAATTGGGACGACAGTTAGTAAATGCTTTATAAAAGGCTGAATAGGAAAGATTGCTTGTGACCATACATATACACAATGGAGCTTGCCAGGGATAGTTATCATTTGTTGTGATTTAGTTCTCCAAGATATGATGATATAAATATTTCTTGGTTCATTAGCATCTCTTTGCCATAAGGTATTACAAGGGTGATTTCAGCAATTTAATACATGGAATAAAGGAGCAAAATCAATCTGAATGTTTACACTATTATTATTGAAGCAATTAATCCGAATAATAAACTTTCGTTGACGTTTACATTGGAAATGGCTTTAAAATTCTTAGGTGTATACTGCAATATATGATAAATACCTTCTTTTGTTTCTTTGCTCTCCACCTTTACGTTTGCCCCATTATAAGATATTATACCTTAATAGAATGATTACTTCTCTAAACTAATACTTATCGTCATTGTCCTTTCTTTTGTGAAATATAAACCTTCAACTGTCATCTTAGTAATGAACAATTTGTCTATTTTTTTAAACGTCTTTCGTATGATCTAAGAAAACATGCCCAAAGGATACAATCATCTATTTTTTTTTTTTTTGTCTAGTACTGAGTAATTGAGTCTATAACAACAGGCGCAGAATACATAACAACAATAGTGTAAACATGTATAGCGAAACAATGGATTAATTTACTGTGGTATTTTTCGGCTGTTGGGTCCATAAGCTCTATGCAACTTTATTGTTATTTTTTGAAGTATATGCCGTAGCAAAAAAAAAACAGTTTGTTCGTCTACCATTTCTTCTTCAACTATTTGTAAAGTGATCAGCACATGTTTGAAATGAAACGAGCAATGTACTTACAACTTGTTGAACACAGGATTTGAAGGCCACAAATTCTTTTTGACACATGTCTTTTTGAACATCCTTATAGCTTGAAGCAATACATTGACCATAGGCGGTTGCTTGAGCAGGACATGATGCGACACCTTTTGCCAAAACAGCGATTCCCTTTGATTGCTTCATTTGTGTTATGTAAGTAGAAAAAAAGCCTCCCCCAGGATTTGCCCGAGTGAATTACATTGTCAGACAAGGTGGACGAATCAGAATCCATTTTCAGATCTTAGCTTCTAGACATGATATAATGATGTTCATTGTCTATAGTCTCTTTAAGTCTCCTAGCAAAGAACAAACGAAATGAAAATTAAACCTCCTAGTTGGCACATTGTCTGTCTCGATAAATAGCTGTTGCTGGCGGTTCCATATCTGCGAGATTATGATCCGCCCTCAGTTTTTTATGTCCAAGATTTCTTTCATGACGGCCAATAGCATAAAAACTTTCGAAACCGTAAATATTGAGACATGCAGCACCGTCAAATAGAATTTTTTCAAGGGTACCAAGAAATACCGAATTTAAAGCGGTCCGTAGCATGTATATGTATGGATAAAGCATATTAAGTGTCGAGTTCGAGTAATTGAAATACACAGCATCGTCAAATTGGATTTAAACAAGGTTACAATAAAATTGTCTGAAGAGTTGCTAAAGAGATTAGTATCAACGGCTATTGAATAGCATATGATTTAACAGGCTGGATGTATCGGCCTGAAGCACCGATACAAAACGGCTTGCTACAAGTAATGTATAGAAATGGAATATTAAGTGTCGAGCTAATAATCCGAAAACACAGCATTGTTTACACTTAATTAAGGGTATACAGAGAGATTGCTAAACTGGTCTGACAGCCTTAATCACGAGTCAGGATATAAAGAGTGCTTTTTGTTGTCGCACAGAATTCAAAAGAACGGAACCTAAGTAATTACATTCTCAATGTGAGAATATCAAAAGAAAATGAATCTTTTCTCAAATTTAGGTCGAATTCTAGCATGAATGATAAAATAAACGTAAGTTTGGCGGAGAAAATGAAATCTGCTATCAATTACAACGTCAAAAGATAAGATTAAGCGTGTTATATAACTTGTGGTATATCACAGCCGCGCAACAGAGTGATAAAAAGATATAACTGAATAAATTTTCAAAATTGCACACTGTGTTATAATATCTAAAAAAAGCTTTCTGGATTTCCCTTTCTCTTAATATAACAGTTTTTACAGTTACGTTTTAATGAAGAGCTTTATGCTAATATAATGCTACTTGAGAAAGCAAATGGAGATAACAAGACTAAACTTTCATATATGTGACTAAATCAAATCGTTCGTCAAGATATGATCAATTGTTTATTTGATCGCCTTTAATTTAACAAATAGAGTTCCAGACTGTTCAGCCAAACAGGGGCTTGTTTACGCCGCAATGCATTTGTTGATTATGTAGTTATTTATTCACCCTTTATTTAGAATGAAATGTTAAGAGCATATTTGCTACTTCAGCTGGCAGTCTTAAGCATCTAAAATACATCCTTTAAAATGTTCAGGTAAGGGCAAGTCTGCCTTAATTTTAAATAGTTTGTAAGTAACAACAGAGAGCTCTATAAAAATATTATATTTAGCATTTGCATATTTCCTCCAGTTTTGATATACTATTGATGACCCAAATTAAAAGATGGTTTTATGATTTTCTTCTAAAATATTTAATATATTTATGCTTTCTTTATAAGCTGTAGCATGCTATTTGAATCTGTAAAATTCGTGTTATATCTAGGGTAATTCTCTCATAACATTTAACTAGAAACAAGTCTTCTTATATAAATGTATAAAAGATGGCTATGACTAGAATAAAAGATTTAAAAATTCATGTACTGATATCGAGGTCAGGATTAAGTTGTTTTAATCCATGCGCGTGCGATAGATGTGAGAAAAACGTATGGATACATCAAATAGAAAAAGCCCTTTTCGGAATTTCTTGCTAATTAAAAAATTGTTGCCAATGTATGAATTACAAAGATTGTTACAATAATTATTTTGTGATCACATTGCATCCATATAAAATTTATTCGGGTATCTATCTATATTTTGAAAAAATAATATAAAAAAAATACCTATAATTGCTGTCTCTATTCAATGAGTGCGCTCTTTTCTAAAGCTGAGTATAATAATGATAATAATAAATGGAACAGGAGTGCTTTCGAATATGTGATGTGATGATGAATATTAGGATCCGAAAAAACAAGTTTATATCCTGCTTGCATATTCAGGAAAACTTATTCTTCCTGATGAAGACTATCTTCCATCATAGAACATTTACTAAACGCATTTCAATATTCATTAAAGAGGCAGCAAACCTATTTTGTTCAAAGTGTTTATCTAATAAAGAAATATTTGTATGCATTGTCAATGCTAGACACTATCAATATTTATCATTTGTATACACCTTACACTGTACTGCGATTTTTCTCAAAATGGTCTAGTCTACATAGCTGATAACGATAATGATAGTAGCTATCATGATTGATTTTTCTGACCATTAAAGATAGATGACCCTGTTCAATAGGAGGATTAGAACATCAAGTGTTCTTTAGAAATGAGTTATTATTAAATAAGTAGTCTCTGTTGCGATACGGCTTGTTGTAACACAGACCCGGGAATGAGTTGAATGATACATACTTTTTGGTGTATCACTCGTTACGAATTATGTAGCATGATCAATATGAAAGAAGATGACGAAAATGTACGGTTGTGATAGTATGATTTTTTTAAGAATGACAAGAAAGATAATGACACCGATCTTTTCTCTATTATTTTTATATCGGCATTCGATTTTATAGGATATATTGTATGTATAAATCATGTTTTGAATAGGACTTGAGGCGTATAATCGCTAAAGTACATGTAGTAGATCATTTTTATCATGAAACTCTTTCTCATGGATGATTATATAAAAAGTGATGATAAGAACATCGATAAGATTACCTGCTTTAGTGGTTACACACATTGTAAAAGAAAAAAATTATAATAAACTACAAAACTAGAGCTTCAACTCGCTTTGTTGAGACCTCAATGTGCATCAACCAGCAGGAATAGATTTAGTACAATTATGATCAAACCAGGAGATCCTATTTTTATTTAAAAAAAAGACGAAAAGCTTATCCGTAAATAATACGAAGAGAGGATGAAAATCCAGGGCTGTTACAAGATTGGCCCAAATCAAATAAAAGATAGGGAAATAATAGACAGGACAAAATGATAAGTGAAATTTCTTGCCAATTTTGGTTATTTACTTTATATCGTTTTTATATATCAGTTTTTACACATGACCCCTTGTGTTTGACCCCTCCCTTTTTTTTTGTAAAAAAACATATAAAAGAACAGCACCAGAACACATCAATGTCATAAAACTCTTCTCCAATAACAAAAAATGGCTATTGTCTCTAACCCCAACATCCTCGCTAAATACCTTGCCCTTGGTCAACACGATAAGGTCCAAGTTGAATACATCTGGATTGACGCCAAAAATGGTTTAAGATCCAAGACACGTACTCTTGACTTTGTTCCTAAATCACCCAAAGAATTACCAGAATGGAACTACGATGGCTCTTCTACTGGTCAAGCTGAAGGCCATGATTCTGATGTACTTATCCAACCTGTTGCTATCTTTGCTGATCCTTTCCGCGGTGGTAACAACAAGCTCGTTCTTTGTGAGACTTATAATAATGATGGTACTCCTCATTCCACCAATTATCGTTATGCCTGTGAAAAGACAATGGCAGCTCATGCTGATTCTAAGCCTTGGTTTGGTATTGAACAAGAATACATGTTATTTGACCCTGAGACCTCTAAGCCTTATGGTTGGCCTATGCATGGTTTCCCTGAAGCTCAGGGTAAGTACTATTGTGGTGTAGGTGCTGGTAAGATTTTCGGACGTGATATTGTCGAAGCTCATTACCGTGCTTGTTTGTTTGCTGGTGTTGAGATTTCTGGTGTCAACGCTGAAGTTGCGCCTGGTCAATTTGAATTCCAAGTGGGTCCTTGCCTTGGTATTGAGATGGGTGACCATCTTTGGATTGCTCGTTATATTCTTGAACGTGTTGCTGAAGATTTTGGTATCATTGTTTCTATCCATCCCAAGCCTATCAAGGGCGACTGGAATGGTGCAGGTTGTCACACCAACTTCTCCACCGAAGAGATGCGCCAAGAAGGTGGTATTGCCGCTATTGAGCGTTCTATTAAGAAGTTAAGCCTTCGTCATTCTGAACACATCGCTGTTTATGGTGAAGATAACGATCAACGTTTGACAGGAAGACATGAAACTGGTCACATCAATGATTTCAGTTACGGCGTTGCTAATCGTGGTGCCTCTATTCGTATTCCTCGCCATGTCGGTATCGAAGGAAAGGGTTACTATGAAGATCGTCGTCCTGCTTCTAACATTGATCCTTACAGAGTTACCAACATTATTGTTGAATCTACTTTCATGCCCGATGCTTAAATTGGTATAATTTTATTTTACCTCCCCTTTTAACCTTAATATTGTATATGCCACTCTTACGGATACACATTCCTATTGTCTTATAAAGACCTAAATACTATGTATACCATTTTCTCTACATGTGAATTGTAAAAACCGAATAAATTTTTCTATTTATCCTCTTCTTGATAGTTTCTGCTAATGAACAGCAACATTGTTGAACGGTAGTTCAATTTGAGCGTTCTTGAAAAAGCAATTTTTTGTTATTTGTGTTTATTCGTTTTTTTTTTTGTCTGCAACGCATAATGAGTGAAGGGTTAGAAGAGAAATGCGGGTAGTTACTAGTGATACTCAATAAGTTTGTCCTCAATAGATTAAGTCAGGAAGATTTTCGTAAATTAATGGCGACACCACGTCGACCTAATGAAGACGATTCACACAATACGTTTAAAGCTCCAGCACCGTGAGTCTAATGTGTTTACGGCGAAAAATTAAAAGAGGCTAACCACGCTCATGTAGAAAGAGTTCAGGTGCGATTTTTGCTAAACCAGTTTCGATGCGAAAAAAAAAGTAAGAAAGTTAAAGGACATTCCCTTTGTTTCCACTCACGCTTTGTTGTGCTAGCTTCAAAAAGAATTTTAAAAAAGAGAATGCCGACGATGAAGAGGAAGAAGAAGAGGAAAAGATCAATTATCGTGATCGAGCAGCCGAAAGACGTCAGCACACGAACGATCCTTCGGACGATTCTCAACTTTCAACTGAAGAATTACTACAACGCACTCAAATGGAAGCAGGTCAAGAATTAGATGCCAAACAATTATATGAACAATCGAAATATTTAGGCGGTGATGTCAACCATACCCATCTCGTCAAAGGTTTAGACTTTGCTCTACTGAAAAAGATTCGAACCGATCTCAGCAACAAGAAAGAGGAAAAAGAAGAAGAAGCAGAGGAAGATGTCATAACAGAAGAACCAATGGACGTAGATGCCCAGAACGATCAGGATCTCGACCAAGTACTAGAGAAATTTGAACGAGGTGAAGCAGTGCCCGATGAAGAAGTTACTCCTGTTGAAGAGGATGCAGATAAACCCAAATTCTTTACCTTGATGGCTAAAAACATACACGATCAAATTATGCAACAATGTTCAGATGAGCCAACAGCACGCGTAGAATTATTTGAGCCGGGTAGGATGGCTTTTGTATTTGAATTGGCCGACGAGGTAGGACATTACTCGGATGCATTTGCTATTCCCACAGCCATCATTCGAAGTAAAGCTGATATAACCGCCAAATTATCAAAATCAGGCTGGTCAGAAGATACCCAAGCAGAGACGAAGCTTGTGATTGAAAAAATCTCTCACGTCATGCAGGCTGTCAGAAGAGGAGATCGACATCATGGTTCTGTAATTACACCTAAAACTACAAGAGAACTTACCAGTCAACCAATAGCCATGGTAGAAGATGGATTTATGGGTGATATATTTGCTGATGCAGGTCGTGATTATGAATTAGACGAAACCACTACAGAGACAAATAGGACAACTACCCCCAAGAACTATTTTCAAGGACTAGCAATAGATGAGGAGATGGCAGAAGTTGTCAATAATGATGAAGTAAATGCGTTATTATCACAAGTAACAGGTAGATCAGGGGAAAAGGAGGAAAAAGAGGAGACTGAAGAAGGGACGAGCAAGCGTAGAAAATATGAGCAAGTAGAATTAGACGCTGATGCAGCTGACATTGATATGTTTGGACTTAGTTCATCTGCACTTCCGACCTCTTTTGAAGAACACAAATCCACCGCCTATCAATCTGGCGATGATGGTGACGATGATGATGATGATGATGTGGATGAGACAGAGACAAAGGCATCTACACAGTTTGTTGATCAAGGCACAAATCGTAATAAGAAGGCTCAGTTAACACGATGGGACTTTGATACTGAGGAGGAGTGGCAAAAATACAAGAGTACAATTGAGATTCATCCCAAGAGCGCTTTCCAATTTGGTGTTAAATTAGGCGATGGTCGTAAAAGGAACAGGGAAAGAAAGGGCATGAATGATAAACAGCGTTTAGATCGTGATTATCAACAAGTGAAGAGTATTATGTCAAAAAAGTATGGAAAATCGCTTGATAATTAATAAAAAAATGTCGTATTTACATGTGGGATTGAAAAAAAAAAAAAAAAAAAAAGCCAGTCTGTTGTTGTGTGGGGGGAATATACTATCTTGGTGTAGTTGAATTATATTTTTTTGAAGATCTCAACATCCAAGGATGTTTTAATGCGTCGTCAGGTTTTAAACGCTGTTCAGGATCCCAATGCAAACACTGAGAGATAAAGTTCAAGAAGTTTTCATCCGAAGTCTTCAGAGCGTGCTCCAAAGTTTTTGTGCCTGGTCTTCGCTTTCTACCCTTTGAGTTGGGTTGTATACGTGGATTTCCTTGAGAATCTAAAATCAAAGTTAAAAATCAAATTCTATCTAGTAATCATGCCCTAAAATAATTACCAAAAAACAATTTACGTCGCGTACTCTTTTCAATAATGTACGAACTTGGTACATCTTGTACTTCCATGATACATGCTAGCTGCTCTTGTTCATTTTCACCAGGAAATAAAGGATAGCCTGTATGCAATTCTGCTAAAATACAACCAACACTCCACATATCAATAGCCATACTGTATGTCATTCCCATAATGACTTCAGGCGAACGATAGAATCGACTTTGAATATAAGTGTACACTATCAAATCCTGTTAATTCTTGTTTCCCTCTCTCTCTTAAAATAAGCTTATTTTACCTTTTTCACTTTCTAGACATGAACTACCAAAATCGATTACCTTGATTGTACTTTTCGTTGGATGCTTGAGTAGAATATTCTTTTTAAAAAAATTGGCGTAAGTCAAGACAGTCTGCATTGATAAATAAAAGTGAAAAATTACCTCTGGCTTTAGATCACAATGGATTAATTTGTGCTTTTGTAACAATACCAGCGAATTTAACAGTTGCATAGCAAACCGTCTGATTAAACCCATACTAAAACCTTGGAAACCATTGCTCTTGATAAATTCGTATAAATTGATACTAAGACATTCAAAAGCGATACAGAGATGATTACGAAACATGAAATGACCAGTCATTCTAACATTATTATGTTTATCTTCCGGATCCTGAATAGAATAAATAAATAAAAAGAAATATACTATTCTTATTTCTCTACTTACCCAATCGATTAAGTCTTGCAGAATCTTGACTTCTACTAAGGCTTGGGCATGAAATCTCTTTTTATTACGGATGATTTTGACGGCTACAGTTTGACCAGAACGATGATCAAAACATTTGAGTACTTGGCCAAAAGAACCTTTGCCCATGGTTTCCAAAACTTCATAGCGGTAATCCAAATGATCCCTTAATTGGACAAGATAATCGCCCTTTTCATCATCATAACCAAAATTGCAAGTGGCGTTAGAAGGGGTAGCAGGTCTCTTCTTTGCATGATGACCAACAAAATAAATACTGTCGTATTTGAGCATCTCCATCTTTTCGTAAGAGGTTAGGTTAAATTGATATAATTTTTGTGCTGCTTCTGGAGACATGGCTACACGCATCATGACCTTGGGATGATCTGATACTTTCTTGCTTGGATCCTCGGTCGAATTCGTGGTCGTACTACTTGTACCTCTACCACGAAGAATAATTTCAGATGTTTGTCCTTCTACTTTACTCTTTTCCATATGACTTGTCCATGTTTTACTTTCATCCACTAAACCCTGCAAACGTTCTTGTAAAGTAGATACTTTACGTTTAGAACTTGAGCTTGTCATTGTTTTGGTAGAGACTGAAGTAGCTAAACCACCCGCAGCGGGTCTGGTACTGGTAGTAGTAGAATTGCTTATCTTGTTGCGTGGGGTGGTTAAGTCTTCGGAACTCTTATTCGTTCTGGCTGATACAAGCTTAGAAGTGGATATCACCGTTGAACTTGACTTTGGTTTACGTAGCTGTTGCTTTAAGCGTGAAGAGTTGGTGGAGGTGATAATAATCTTGGGGTCATCATCAGAACTACTTTCAGTTGGATTATTTTTTTGAACGGGCCTTCTTCCCTTTGTGGTAGAAGAAGTAGTTTGTAAGGTTGCAGGTAAAGGAATTCGAGTAGGTGTTTTGGATACAACAGTGCGGTTCTTTGTTGTTGGTATATTTAATGGTTCTACTTTCATTGGAGGTAGAGATAGTGGTACAACAGAAGGTTGAGTAGCAAGACTGCCAGGCAAAGTCTATTGGATTGAAGAAAAAAAAAAAAAAGGGAAGAGGAATTAATGTAAATCTCCTATTAAAAATATAAGTTATTAATGTACCTTTCCCCTTTTTCTTCTAACAACAGTAGATGTAGTGATGGTAGATGCATTTAATGTAGGTTTGATGTTGGTGACTTTTTTCCCACTAATGACAGTAGGGCTCGTTGTGATACTCAGTTTAACTTTACGTTTTACTGTAGCTGGTTCTTCAAAACTATTATTCTTTGTGGTGGGTTTCTTGATACTATTCATGTAATCATCTACAGTTCTTATATCTGTTTGATTCTGTTGAAGTTGATTGTTATGATGATTCATTCTTTGTTTTTGTTGTAACGAGGCCAACGTGCTTAATTTTCTTGACCTGGTTGCCTCGATGGTTGTTGGTTCCTGTTCATGTCGTGTGGTTGAAGATGTTTTTCTTACGTGAGATGAAGAAGCACGTGGAGTTGTGCTTGAACTGATTCTAGGTGATTCAATTTTTGGTGTAGCATTTGACATGGTAGATCTTGTTGTAGTGACACCAGAAGAAATATCATGTCCCAAATGAGCGGTGGATAACTTTCGAGTGGACCGTTGATTTGCTAATTCAGCCAACGAAAAAGATTTCTGCGGTGCTGGTTCTGGTGAGGCCTTTGCCGATAATAAGGTATCTTTTTCAAACATATTCCTTAACCGTAAGTAAGAAGCAGATGGACTCTTTTCGCCACTACTGGTCTCTGGAGAAGTAGTAACAAGAGGATCTGAGTTATAATGTTTTGTGGTTGATAATCTATTTAAATTCGAACAAGATGATGATGACGATGATGTGTCGATGAGTTCCTTCCATTTATCCATTTCTTCACTCTTTTTTACGGTAGGTTGATTTCTCAATCGATAACTAGCCAATCTCTTTGCAGAAGCTGCAATTAAACCTTCAAGGTCCTCTAGGGTAGCATCACCCAAATCAATTTTACCGCTACTATTTGATGTTTCTCTGCTTTTTCTAATTGATGATGATGTAGAGGAAGAAGGTGACATGAATTCTTCCGATATTATATTAGGACGACGTGAAGTAGTTGTTACAAGTTCCTTTCGTTTTTGGTTCCAATTAGCTGTTTCGGTTACTTGTTCCTCTAATTCCTTTAATTGCCTCATTCTCTCTGCTTGCATTTTTTTTCGTTTTTCGGCATAAGAAGATTGTACTTTATTCCAAGGCTCTTGAGACAAAGAATTGGTTGAAGACGAGGCTGAAGTTGGTATAGGCTCATCCAAGTAGGTTGTGTCCATAATGTTATTTATAAGAAAGAAGGTGTATTGTCTACAGGTAATTAGAAGACAATGGGGGATAATTACAAAGTAACTTACATGTTTTGTTAGAGCAGAAAAAAGTCTAATGGTACATTCCCACGTACTATTGATGCTACACCTAATTCAATAACAATAACAAAGAAAAAAAAAAGATAAGGAAAAAGAAATAAAAATAAAAACGGTTGTGGTGGTTGTGTGTATGTGTGTGTGTGTGTATTTGTGTTTAGCGGACTTTTCCAAAAAAGCATGTTTTTATTTCTCTCCTTGAAATCCGTTGTCACTCTGAGCGCACACACTCTTACACAATGACCATTCAGAGAAAAAGGAAAATGTGCATGTGATTTTTTTTTTTTTTTTTTTTTTTTTTTTTTTTTTTACTGCTCTCCTTGATAACTTACCTCCTCTTTTTCCCACCCAATCTTAAATTTCCAATATTTCATGCATGAACAATGTTAACAGTCACTATTAACATAACATTGATGACGACTAGATGCAAGCATTTCATCATTGTTGTCTCTTTCTTTATACATTTCTCGCATGACAGCTATCATATGCACTATTATTAAGCTTTAGAAGCATCTTGCAGCAGATTAACCACAACATCCAACTGGTTAGAAAGTGATACGCGGCAAGCGCTGTTTCGTTACATTCATATATTTAAAATAATTTGTAGTTAGTAGTGCTCGTGTCTTTTTTGTGGCTGTGTTGCAACGTAATAAAAAGCATGAAAAATAAAATAAGAACAGTTTCTAGTTTGATAGACACATGACTTGCACCAGCGATTTAAGGTATTGATTGATCATATATATTGCTTAGATAAATAAAGCCTTCTTAAATATACCCTCTGCAGTAATAGTTTTCTATTTACGGCGATAACAGTTTTCTGCCTGATGTATGTGTACTGGGATTTTTTTTTTTTTTTTTTACTCAAGCAAACTTGCCCAAGAAGAATAAAGGCGCATAAGTACGTATTGTTGGATGTTAAAGAAAAAATTATGCTACACGTTTTATCGTTTTGAGTGAATGAAATGTATGTTTCCAACCCCAGACTGTTGTAGTCAAGGCCATCGATATATAAGACATATTAGCTCAAAAAGCGTAGCCAAATCAAGCAGTAGATGTATAAGAAGAAAGTGAGCTAAGAGGGCTGTAAAACTCGCTGGTTAAAATAATCTCTGCAACGCTTATTCACTGTAGCATGCTATTCTTACCAAGTCATGTCTTCTTAGCAACCTAAATCTTGCGCTTAATTCTCTTTTAGAGGCACACGATATGAATCGTTAAAGTTGCTGACTTTAATCTCTCCCAGTACGGGTAAAACAATATACTTTTTGTCTTAAATAAGATACCATCGCACATTGTTCGATTGGATGGATAAAATATATTTTCTCTATCCATTCGACAGCTCTATTAGTGTCATCCCAATTAGTATTTGCTCAAAAATTTTAAGGTGGAAATTATTAAATCACTGACAGACACTTACAAACCAAACACCTAGATGAATTCGGCATTCAGTTTGTGACTTCCCTCACAGTGTTTCCAAGGGGGAAATGTTATGAACAAAAATAGCGTTAGCTAACTATATGATCAAAAACACGACTAGTTTGTAAGATGTAGACAGCTTCTGTATTTCTATTTCTATTTGTATTCTTTATTCTCTGTGTAACATCCTTTCGGTACTATATACAATGTGTTTCACCAACCGTAAAAAACCGACTGATTTGGATCACTCTGTTCAACTCTTTTATTCCCGTAGTAAACTCATATTTGTTATTCAGCATCCATAATCAGATGAATAATACATATATGCACTTTCCACCCTGTCTATTTACGCTACTAATGTCACACTTCTAGACCTTGCAATTTTATTACATGTTAGACGAAAAGGCGGGAAAAGAGTTAAATGAATTTACATATAGACATTGTCAAAAAAAAAAACAAAAAAAAGATTACATGTGATTAAAAAATACGCAGAAAAAGCCAATATCTGCCAACCGGACTCCAAACCATTTACATCATACGAGTAATTTTAACAAAGGAGAAATCAATGTTGGAGACATTGTCATATTGCTTATATCTGACGACTGGTTAAACAAAAGGGTTGAAACAATAACTCCACAACACACCGCATTTGGAGATTTGTTGTCTGACTTGAGTGTATTCATATAAATGTTTTTGCCATGGTAACATCCTGCATGTGGAATTCATCATCTGTTTCTCTGATGAAAGCAACCAATGAAAACAAGAGAATATTACCTTATCGTGAGAACTTTGTAAAACCTTGCATGACCTTTTTCAGAGACAGAAAAATATAAAAAGATTTTTTTTTCTTTCGAGAAACTGTCCTCGCTTATTATTTTTAATTATTTAACAAAACATACTATGAAGAATTTTTCATCCGAGCTTATAGAGTTGGTGGGAGAGCATTGTTTGTCGTCAAGAGATCTTGCTTGTTTGTCCCTTGTGAATGGACATTTTTATTCATCTATTATTCGCTTACTATACAGAGATGTCATGATAAATAACCCTAGACAGTATTTATCTTTTAAGGCGATTGAGAACAAAGAACTAAAGAGGCTTGTACGCAGACTTGATTTTTCAAGTTATACAACAAGAGGGTCGCGATGGTCGGAAGAAAAGGCGAAATCAATCATATTAGGTCAAGAATTGGCGCTTTTGATTGGTGATTGCAATCAGTTGAAAGAATTGTTTGTTGGTGAAGAAATGATGCATGCCTTTGTGTCACACCAAGTCATTCGTTCTATTTTCAACCAGGATAACAAACTTTCAACTATTGATTTTACTGGCTTCTGTGATCGTAATTTTACCACTGTCATGGCTGACTTCTTTAAACCCGTAACTCTGTCCAAGTCTGAACTAAAGCACTGTGACTTTTCACAAGCGGATACTCTTACAACAAATAACTGGTCTGTCCCTCCAAGGCTTCAAAATATATCTTTTTACATGTGTATGGCTTTATCTCAAGAACACTTCTTTATACCCTTCTTTGAGAAATTAGCAAAAAATGGGAATCGGCTTTCAAGACTAGATTTAGGCTATACACAAATCACGAGTGATGTATTCACTTATCTAAAGGGGCAAGAATCCTCATTAACGCATTTAAATTTGCAAGGATGTCACTCACTTACATGCTGCTCGCCATTAATAGACTTTATTAAGGGATGCAGCAACTTGGTTCAGCTAAATATAAATATGGAGTTCAATGGGATTGGTGGATCTAGATTTTGCCACGAATGTATATTTACTATATTAAATGCAACCAATCACAGGATAGAGTCTCTGGATATGGGAGGACATGTAAATTTCGATGATTCCATGCTCATCTCAGAATTCCCAAACTTGACTCAACTATCGTTGACCTACTGCAAGAACATCTCGATAGAAAAACTTGTCTCCCTAAACACACCTAAACTTTACTACCTTAATCTATCACG
Organism: Mucor saturninus; assembly: GCA_016758985.1. Lineage (NCBI taxonomy): Eukaryota > Fungi > Mucoromycota > Mucoromycetes > Mucorales > Mucoraceae > Mucor > Mucor saturninus. The sequence goes on from JAEPRD010000107.1 coordinate 71,147, forward strand.
TACACCTTTAACTATGGACATAGATCAACTACCTCGTGTCTTAGAACAACTAGCCCATCTCAAAGTGATAGAAATAAGTCCATTTACACCAAAGAAATATCCACCCGTTATCAACAAAAAATGGAAATTATCCATTCATGGAAGAAGAACGTTCTACTCTCAAGGTAACATCAATCCAATGTACGCTTATTCAAAAAAGTTACTCTTGCTGGACAATCAAGTACTATCACCCATGGTGAAATACTGGTGTTATTCATATTAAATAATAATCTTAATTTACTTACATAATAAAACATTCAAACTTACTATACATATAACTAAGTGCGTCTATTTTATTTATAATATTTACATCGGTTTATCCTCGTTGTTGTTGCATTGTTTGCAAATTTTTTCGTGTAGTTGTAATCTGGGCTAAAACAGCTCTCTTCAAAAACATAGTACTCGATTGACAGATGGCATCGATTGTATCAATGGCGCCAAACTCTACCAGCGCTTGGGGATATTTACTAGTTAGAAGTAATAACAATTGCATGGAAGATTTGTCCTTGGGGTTTGTTTGTACCACCGTTTGTATAGGTTGGACAAGGTCAAGAAGGCACGTTTTGTCCAGTGCAACAAAAGGTTGGGTGCTTAAAATAGAATTTAAAATTTGGAATATCAGATCATTCCATGGCCTCAGATATCTCCGGGAGGTCAAAGATACATTTTCGTGATTAAAGTACACTTCACCGTCTGAAAGAATAGCCCTAAGCAAAATCCCAACACCTTATTATTATAGACGGGGCACTAATACATCAGTGTAACTTACTGTAGTAACAATAGTCGTTGTGATGCATTCAATGATTCGCTGATTATCTTCACTATTACTTCAGTTTGAGGCCTTTTCAAGTCCGACTGAAATAATAAAGGTAGAGCCAATCCATCAATGACAGACTTTCCTTCACACTTTGCAATTGATATGATACTATCCATAAGCAACCTCGGGGCCGTTGATGTTAAATCCTTAATCTAACAAAAAAAAACCCTTTTATTTTTAGTAAATTGTGCGTGGATAGGAGCGTTTTACTACCTTTGTATATGTGGCTGCATTAATAAGATATGTGATCTTTGCACTGGACATGTTTTCTGTGCTCATAATTTCTTTAAATAAATCTGCCACTATATCATCAGGCCATTGCTTACAGTCTACTGAAGGCATAGCTATCTTAAGCTATTACAAAAAAAAAATTAATACGCTTGCTCTATCGACCCTTCCCTCTTCCACCCTCAGACACGTTTTACGTTTAAAAATGACAATTGAACCAAATTATGTAATAAATCTGATCTTTTTTCGTTTGATATCTGTGAGCTAGAGAGAGTAAACAACTTTAAAGAGTCAAGTAAATCTGTAACCGCTGTCAGGTCGATTTCCTCTTTCTGACTTGATTCAGGTAACACTCTCTCAACGGCTCTCTCTTTCATGATGGGCTGGATAGATTCATTAGTAGTGTGTTTGTATGGTTAAAAGATAACATATATTAATGCCACAGAGTAGGCATATTTTCTTTTAAAAAGGATATGATTATCGGTTCCAGCAAATCTGGTCCATTCTGTTGGGTAAATGCTAAATCAGCTACGCAATGTGTAAATGAAGTTAAACTTTTTGTATGAAAGTATATAATGAACGGTCAATGAGTGCTTTACACTGAGTTCTTTCACCATTCAAGTCAAATATATTAGTCATGTTCTCGGAGAATCGGAAGCCACTGCATCGGTTTAGTGATTGTTGTATTGCCTCCAGTTTTTTCTTTTTTAATTCGTGAATCGACATTGACATGAAGAGAGATAATTGATGAAAGAAGATTTTATTGTAATTTTAAAAATATTAATTATAACTCTGACAGCTTGCCAGCCTCCCAAAATTTCTCAAATTCTTGACGTGCGTGAATGATACCCTTTTGTAACTTGAACTCACGAAACCATTCAGGTTTATCTATAACACGTTTATGCAACCATTCAATATAATAAGGGGTCTTTTCGTATGTACATCTAGCTTTTTTAGAGTTGATGGTAACGAGGCCTTCATCGGAAACTTCGATCAATGCTTTGGTTACTTCACGATATTCTCTGTATACCAAATATTGCTCATTTTTGATCTTAAACATAAAGTCGTTTCCATTTCGTTTACAACGAACAACAGCTCCTTCCACCTCTCGTCCATCGTATAGTCCTGTTTGCTGCATTTCGTCTCCGTACTGCTTTACTTCCTTCATCGTCTCAAATACTTTATAATCTGTCACATGGAAACCAAACTCGATCGCTGTTTTCTGTACAAGATCGCTTGGAAGGGTATGTAATATATCCGTGTTATAGTTGATGCCATGAAGATAAAGCCCACGTTCTTTGCCTGTATATGGAAGGATATGCTGTTCAAATTCATCATCACACAACTATTTTTGTATCTTATGCTTAGAACTTTTCTCGAATTACAATTTTTAGCATACATCCATGTATTATTTACCTCCGCGACCAATGTGACATTCTTGTCCAAAAGCCATTCTGCTAGATCACGCTCAGTCTTGCCCACAGAATCTAGATGTTTTAAAACCCAGTTGTAGCCAACACCAGCGTGTGCTTGACTGTCCGTCTTTATGGCAGGAATTGAATGCTTCGAGGTCACAATGACATTTTCTTTGGATAAAGCAGCAATAAAAATAATACAGCCATTCTCTTTTGCTGTAACTTCGTAAGGACCCACTGTATCTTTTTCAAGGTAGGGCCACTACGAGAAGTTCATAAGTATGTGTATAAGATGACGTTTAATTTTAAAAAATACCTGGGTTGCTGTTGTCTCAAGCACGTTGAAGAACTTGTCATAACCCCTGACCTTAATAAAATAATCTCCATCAATATTTTGTGTAAAGATTCCCCGAGCCATGGTAGGCAATGACTCAGCCTTCTTTTTATACGCGCTTTCTCTCATGGTCCAGCTGGTCCACACTTGTCCATTTTCCAATGTAAAGTCTTTGGATCGTAAATCTTTGCTGGTGCTTTTTTTGATCTCATAAAGTTTTTCAACGACATTTTGTATCTGATCTTGATTCAGATCGATGGTTGGAATATTAATGTCGGCCATTTTATTTTTTGTGTATAAAAGAAGTGAATTACTTTAAACACACCCCGTTAATTTTTATTTTTATAGACAGTCTAACAATTACTGCGGCTTGACATTTGTGTCACTATGCGCGATCGGTCCCTGTTTTTAATAAGGTATTCATACACTTCGTGAGTCATCCATGCACGTCTGTAAAAGGAAAAAAAAAGAGGTATCTGCCCCTCCTGTTTTTGAATCAATCACCAAGTTTATTTTTGAAGTAGTTTGAATAAAAATAAGAAATAGCATTTGGTTTTATTAAATTAAGAAAATGGGGTATGTATAAAGCTTTAAAAGTTGTAACAGTAATTGAAATATCGTATGTACAAGTAATATGTGTTTTTTTTTGAATATTGCGTTATTTAAACTCTGAATCTGTAATCTAAACGGTTCGATCCTTCATCTTTTGTATTTTCGTTGTATTCCTTCTTTTCACTATCAGTAAGTGCGTTCCACTTCTTCTCACGAGACTTGTTTGTCAATAAGTATCTTGTGTGCTGGAAGGCCAAAAGCAAGGCGGATACAGCCATGAGCCCAAAGTTAATCCAGTTACCTTTGAAAAATCTGGGTGAATCGTTTTGTTCTAGAATATAAAGTTATGTTAGTAAAACATCTTTCTTTCTTTTTCGCGAAAACTTACGATAGATTTGAGAACCGGGAATACCACATAAATTAGCAAAACCAACAATAGTACCCAATGCAATAGTACGTTTTCCATTAGGCGCTAAATTAGTTGACATCCAAGCAATATGTAAACCGTGGAAAGAGGGCGTGGAGGAAATGAACAAGGCAGCAACATAAAAGTTCCAACGACCGCTGTTGTTGCTCATAATTTCAAGAGCGAGGAAACCAGCCATTGACCAAACGCAGCCGAAGATAGCATGTAAACCGTAACTTCCTCTCTTGTCTGCACTATTCGCAACGATAAGCGAAACAATAAGACTGACAATATAAGGAGGGACTGTAAGCAAGTTACTGGTAGTGACTGGGAAACCAAATTCTTTGATCAGGGTAGGAAGATAAGTATTCACGGGAGTGTTAGGCATCATACTATTATTGAAACATGTGAATAAAAAATTTACAACTTTTTTTTTTGACTTGCTATTATTACCTTAAAAAAGTGATGCAAATGTGTGTCCATAGTTTGGAATCGAGCACAGTGATCTTGACATCATGCCATGTAAGCTTTTTCTGTTGGCCAGATTTGGAGAGATCGTCACGAATAAGTCGGGTAACAGCAATATTAGCTTCGCGCTCGGTGAACCATCCATTTTTACCACGAAGATGTCCTGATGTTTTAATTGGACTTGCAGGAATATACAAGCTATTTAGAAAAAAGAGAGAGAGAAATATTTATGCATTAGTCAACAGTAGAAAGTAAAAAGTAGTACAACCAACTTACAAAGCGATAGCGCCAATGATATGAGTGAAAATGCCATCAATGATAAAAAGCCATTGCCAACCGTAGAGACCACCGACACCAGATAAATCAAAGATACCGAACGAAATTAAACCAGAAAAAGCAGAGGCTAACCACTGAACAGCCCAAAACCAAGTTAATCGTGTAGCCAACTCAGAGCTCTTATACCATGTGTTAAGGTAAAGTAAAGATGCAGGAATAAATCCTGCCTCAGTAAATGCAATAAATAAGCGGACAATAAGATAACCTTTAAAATCCTGCAGTCAAAGAAAAAGAGTCAGTAAATATTTACATAAATAATACTAGCTTGTCCTACCTTAAGGAAAGCGTAAGACCATGTGACAACAGCCCAAGCGGACATGAGCCATACCATCCATTTGTGAGAGCCAAAATATTTTGCAATTGGGGTTGTGAAGAGTGCAACGATAGTAAATACAAGTGAATACACAAGTGTGGCAGTATTGATTTCAGTGATACCAAAACCCAAATTAAGAGGCAAATTATCTGAAATAGCATTTGCTGTGCGATTAAATGAAGCAAGTCAGTATACGATCATTTAGTTAATCTATAACAGAAAAACAAAACTTACAATTATTGGTTCTGTCCATGTTCAACACGAAATCCATCAAAAGAATAAAGGGCATGAGTTTAACGTCAATAGCTCGTAAAACTTTCTTTTCTTCTTCTTCGGTCCATTGGAGGTCAGGAACATAACCTTCGATATCAAATGTGTTCTCCGAACTTGTGAAAGATGGACTGTCGTGCTTTAATTCATGGTCCAGTATATGAATAACCTCTTTGTCATTTGAAATTTCGTTTGTCGTTATTTTTTCATCCTTTAAGTAACCCATTTTGAGGTTTTATGATAATTTTTTAAATAGAAGCAATGTAAAGTAATGGTAGGGAAGAAATAAAACCAAGGAAAAAAAAGTTTGGTTTCTTTTATACATGGTTTGAATAATCTAAATTTGGTAGTTACAAAAAAAAAAAACGACATGATCATCATTGCGCTGGCGAATTGTGCAATACATATTCGCAATAATGTGAAATGGGTTTGCATTTCCCAAAGTCCGGGCGACAATGCGCACAAACAGCAAAAATAAAAAAGAAAAAAAAGAAAGCGGAGTGTGTTAATCTCAAGAATGAAAAATGATTAAATCGCGATTGCTTCTGTCGTGATTCGATATTGCTCTATCACAATTACTATTATTATTATCTGCTTCATATTATGACATGTACTATTAAACTCTTTTGCAACGTTATAGCTACCAAATAAAAGTATATCACAGTTTAACGACATTCAATGACGACTAAACCTTATATTACGAAATAAATATAAATTAAAGATCAATCAGTGCAGTGACTATTAAAATTATCGATGTGATATGGTATCATTTTTTATGCACATTTGCTGTTATTTTTACTGCATCACGCAATTAAGGGTTTTCTAGCGAAAGTGTTACTCATGTGTTACATGTGCTGCCCTAATTTTTTTTTTAGAAATACACCAGACTCTAACAAAATGCAAATAATGCTGAAAAAAACCCCATTCTCATCAATTATAAGTACATATAACTCGAACAATCTTAATTTGTTGATTTAATATTGGACAGATGTTTGTACTGCCATCTTTTTTAGAGAGTAGCGCCAATTCAATCATTGCAGAATTAGTGTCACCAATGCTCCATGTAAGGAAAGATGTAAAAATGAAAGATGCCATACTTGAAATTTATTTGCAATATTTTTACTGTGTATCATCTGACATCTTGGGTTCTGTAAGTAGCTGTGGCTACATACATATAAAAAGATGCGCACCATGTTACACATGCGTCTTTGTCCCTGCGGAAAGCTTCACTTTAGGAAAAACATTTGCAATATCGTGTCAATATTTTTGATATGATGCGTCACTAACTGAAGATGGCATCTTTGTTTTTATACGTTATGTTTAATGGGAATGCTACTAAAGCTCTTGCTAACGTTAATTTCAATCTAAACAATCATCTATCAAACGAATTTATTAAGATAGATCTTTGGGATGTAATATGCTGGCCCATCTATAAATACAGATGAAAAGTTATTGTATGATAGAAGCTGGAATAAAGAGGTCACTTTATCTAACAGAAAATCCTCCTAAAATAATGTTCATTGTAAAGCTATAAATGGAGGAAAACATTAAAGTGTATTGACCGTTGTTTATATGTGCAAAAAATGCCCTATTGATTACTATATACCACCATATAATATTAAAAAACAGACCACTTTTAATAACGAGAAAAAAATAGTTCGTTTGCTTGTATTTAGGGAATCAGAGACAGGGAAAACTTGTTGATCAGACAAAGTGGAACATTTGTGATTTGATTTTGTCGGACTCTCGTTTACCCTCTAATTTCCAATCGCATTTATTTTTAGTCATTTTAATTATACTATTAATCTGCCCAGCTTGGTGATCGTTTACTTTATTATTTAGTTTTAAGATAGTATAAAAAAGGTTGTGATATCGCGAGTTCTAGATTTATAATTGTTTTGCTATTTTAAAATTATAAAATGATTATGTATTATGAGTCGATTTATTCCTTAATTCCCTTTTGTTTTAAAAGCGATTGAGATCAAGTTGTATGACTTATTGAAAATAAAAAATATATAACTACATTTACTGAAACAAGTTCGGATTTTAAACTTAACTGAAGTCGATGAAGGTCGCAACTAATTCGAAGCTATCTTTTTTATAGACAAAGGACGCAGTAAAACTATGATTAAATAATCAGCATTTAATTCAATCTACCATAAACTAGCTTTTAATTATCCTATGTACCTTACACTATTTGTTTCAAAAAATCAAATATCACAAAAAAATTATCTAATGATGCATTATCTCTTTTAAAAATAGACATGCCATAGAATCGTTGGTTATATCACCATTTTCTTAAATTATTCGTGCAGAGCAGGGAGGAAATTCGTTCAAGTTCACAAAAAAAAAAAAAAAAAATTCGATCAAGAATAAAAGATAAATTAGTTTGATAAACGAAAGTAAAATATTTTTATAATCCATACAGTCATTATATGCATTTAAGATGTTGTATCTGGATTCAAATTATCTTTTTACCTAATAAACTAAACTAGTAAACACTCTTCTTCACTATAATAACATAACCCAATCTCTAAGAGGGTAGTTGTCATTCTTCAAAATTAGGGTGTAAAAGGCTCGATTTATTAATTTTATCTTTTTATCTAATTTATATTGTATTTGAGTAAGACACAATGTATTTGTTACCACCTACGAACACATGTACTCTTCAATTACTCTACCAGTGTAAGGGAACACACTACTGGTATTCGTTCTTAATGTCTTATGTAAAATCCGGCCTGGACAAAAGTACCATATTACAAAGGGAAATCATTTAATGTTCAAAAAAAAAAAGAGAGATATATATACAGACGATCTTCTCCTTTTGACTAAACTTCTTTCTCTTTCAGCTTTTAATCCACTCCAGATTTTTAGGTAATCTTTATATGCTATTTTAGAAATAAACTTTCTTATACTGCCATTATATAGTGTATCATGGATGAGGCATCTCTCCCGACAAAAGACCGGATTATCGCAGTAAAATCGTCAATTACTGGCATCGGTTGGAAGCAGTCATCTTTGTCAACATTACACAATTGTTTTAGAGTTGTTCATACTACTACAAAGCGTGCATATTATTTTTCCAAGTATATATTCCTCAATGAATTGCAAGCAGACCATCAATGTGACCTCAAAGATTTTTTTGCTGATGACTTTCATTGGTAGACTATACAAAGGGAAATGCTCGTGCAGAAAAGTTATAAAGTATCGCAATTATATTAGCCGCTATTCACCAAGCTATTTGAGTAAATCACAAACTATCAAAGGTTCAGACTAAAGTATGCTCAACAGTCTTCTTTGATCGAAGGAAAAAAAAATATATCAGTCGTATATCAATAACATCAGCATGAGACTTGGTCAACATCTTAGACGAGCGATCAATGTTTTACTGAACGTCAAGCAAAGAAAGGCGGAAATAAAGCAAGTTCTTCTAGAACAAGGCGTCGACCCCAAAATCATCGAAGATCTTATTTTTTAAGATGTAACTCAGACCGCAAAAAATTTCAAAATGGCCATCACCACACGTCTCACAAACATGATTTTACTGCCACAAAAATTACGGGTAGAAATAAATGCATACAACGCGCTAAGACTTGTTTTGGATTCGTATGGTACATCGTATTCTTTTAAAAAACACAGCATCTATTATGATGCAAAAGCGCAAACTGAAAATCACTTTATGGCATTTGTTCAACTAGCTCGTCTCTTCGAAACATTAGGTTTATCCCCTTTTCGTTGCTTTCCTCTCCGTCGTTCATGGTCTCCTGGTTATGTACAAATCAATAGTAAGATTCTTTGTCAAAACATTCTAAATATCAGATGGTCAAATAATATTGATAAGCTGGATTACTGGAAGCAAGTGATTGACCTAAATGCAAAACCTTTTTAAGCTCAAGAAAAGAACAAGCTCCTTCGATTTTGCAGTACCATTCAGACAAACGGTGTTAGTGTAACAGTTCTTAAGAAAAGAATAGACCGGCAGTCATCTTATAAAAGAGGCAGATGAGAAGTTCAAGTATATCAGCGATTTAAGTACTCAAGAACATAAAGCTGTGAATGGTCGATGTGTTTCTATTGATCCCGGAAGAGACCTTTTGTTTTGTGTCGATAAAAAATCTACTGTAGAAACTCATATTAAGTTTCGATATACTAAGCAGGACCAGGACAAAACCAGAAAATCCAAAAAGTATCGTAATAGTCTACAAGCAATAAAATCGAACAATTCTGCTGTTTATCAAGCCGAGAATGTTCTTTCAGAAAACCAAAGCAGCTCACTGGAAATGGAGGGTTACCGTTGTTTTCTCGAACGTCTAGGCCAGAATTACGCTGTCCTCGACAATTTCTATGGGTATACAACAACGGCTTCTCAAAACCCACAATTCATGCTCAGGAAGTTGCGTTTAGCTGCGTATTTTAACAAACAACGTGCTGACATGCAACTTATAAATTCTTTGAAGTAAAAATTCGGTAAGGATGCGATCTTTGTCTTGGGAAACTGGTCTGCCTCTAACACACTTTATCATGAACCTCGAATGGGTGAATAATTATCCATGCCAGTTATCGCTGGTGTTACCCGTAATACACTTTTTAGTAAGGCTTTTTATTATTGCTTGCTAGATAACTAGCTGTACTTGTTCTTATATTTTATTTCTGTTTACATATCTCTACCTCTCAACCCTTTCCATGTAAGTACGTTGCATTGTTTAACTTTGTAAAGAGAGCTCAAATTTTTTATACCCATTTTTATTTCCATCCTTGAATGATATTATATTTTATTTTTGAACGATTTTTCATTTTCATTTTTGAACGATTTTTTCGCAACAGTGAGCGAATATTTCTGAATAAATTGTATCAACATTTATAAATGGATATATGCGTTCTCGTTTAAATGGAATACAGTTTATTACGTATCGGGTCTGATCATACATATATTATAATAACTACATTGGATACCTCAAGCTATATTCTAAAAATCTAAGCTGGCCATTTAGCATAAATTACACGCTATTACTATCATTTGTAAATTTCAGTTTATTTTATAATGCTTGCCCTCATTGTCAAGTTTTTTTTTTTAATTAAAAATACTATTTCTCAGCCCTATGATACCCCCGCCCTTTCGTCCCGCTTATTTATTGCCGTATGCAAGTCAGTCTCTTTCCTTTTTCTTTTGAAGGCAATACTTAGTGTTTTAGTTGCTTTAATGTCGTCTGTAACAATTATATACCAAGAATCATAAATACTTTATTAGATTCCTCAACTTCAATCAATAAAGCAGGACCGGCTCAACGTAATAAAAATAACTATGGTTACTCCAGGTTCTTTTCCTGGAAGTGGGAGCGTGTAGTTAGGCACAGCATTTACGTGGCTCACCGCAGATGTTACGCCGCTCAAGGTATTATCAGTTGTTTTGGTAAAAATATCATACAATCGCAGATTGTTATTATTTCTATGACCACAAGCAAGACAGATATTTAGAAAAAGAGGAATTTGAAGAAAAAAAAAAAATGCCACCCAAAAGACTTTTACTGTCCAAGATTGCTGACTTAAGACGATGATCCCCTTATGTCACAACAGTTTTTGATATTAAATAATTTTACGTATGACTTTGGCTTCCGGTATTATGTGCTGCTATTCCTTTTGCTTTATTAGACAAGAACTGAAATTCTCCGTTTTAGCGTGACGCCAAGAAATCTTAAACTGTTGGCCTGTACCACTTTATGAATAATGTACCATTCTTACAATCTGTGATCATATATTATAGTAGGTGTAGTATTTCCTTTGAGACTTTTTTTTATGGAAACTTTATTATACAAACATTGCTGGAATTATATTTAGTAGATGTGAGTCCATGGCCAATGTCGGATATAGAGTTACAATTAATATGAAGAGGCGCAGTGAAAGTTATTTTTGGGTACACCAGCTCAAGAGAACATAAATATTTCGATAGTGCCGCGCCATAAGACTGACGGTAACTAATAGCGATGATAATTAGCATTTGAGTCTTCTAAAATAATTGGCAAGATGAACTGTAAATAGTTGAAAATAATATTGACCAATGAAAAGTAAGAGATCGACACAGATCATAATTGAAATAGGGTAAAAAAGATCGTTTTATTCAAAATCAGGATACAGACAATAAATACAAATATATAAATAGTAAAAGTAGATTTCAAACCATGCCCTCATATAAGTTTAGTGCTTGTAAAATTGTTGGGTCCTTCTTTGAACCTTCCTTAAACTCTTCCATGGATAATTTTCCATCCTTGTCCTAGATATAAACGTCAGCTATTTTTTAATTGGGGCTTTCTTGGTTAAAGCAAATTGCTTACGTTATCCATTAAATCGAAAATTTTGTTAACACGTTTCTCTGGAGTGTCTTCATCTGGTGGCAATTTAACCATGCTTCCAACCATTTTATAAATCGAATCCACTATCTGCAACATTTCATCACGAGTAATAAAACCATCATTGTCAATATCGTAAAGCTATTAATTTAAAGAAGAAGGATGAGTACAAAGGATGAGGTTTCCAAAGAGTTCTTTTTTTGATTGTCCTACTTGAAATGCCCCTATAAGATAATTAATACGGTGTATAAATAAAGGGGAGGGGGGAGGGGGGGGGGTGATATATAACTTACAATATAATTTTTCATCCACTCTTCCTCTACTTGTAATTGATAATGCGCAAATGAATTCTTTAAAATCAATCATACCATCCTTGTCACCATCAAACACGTTGAATACATAGTCTGCAAATTTTGAAGGATCGCCAAACGGAAAGAATTGTTTATAAATCTTTTGAAATTCTGTTTTATCTAATTCGCCAGAAGGACAGTCCTTTAAGAAGCCTTTATACCTAAAATAGCATATTAATTATTTAGGCTCGTTTAAATTTTCTTATTGCAAGCATTTACCATTGCTGTAATTCCTTCTTTTCAACTACAAAACAAGATGGATAAGTCAAACGGTTTAAGTGTGAGCGGCTGTTACTTACAGTAAGTGCACTTTTGAAGGTCAGTGAGTTGTTCGGGACTAAGTTTACTTTGTGCTTTACCCATTTTTAATGATATATGAAGGAAAGAAAAAGAAAGAAAATAAATAAATAAAAAATAATAAATCTCGGCTTTTATTTATACGTCACGATTGTATTTCCTAATGGGGATGGGATGGAATTACTATAAAATGGAGCATTTATTCTTTTTCTCTTTCTTTGGTTTGACACCTTTTGGAGGAGCATGTAATCCTTCTCTTTGGGCTCTTATGGCTTTTACTACTTGATAGAAAGATCTTTCGACATTCACGCATGTTTTAGCTGAAGTCTCAATAAATTCACAAGCTAGCCTCTTTGCGGTTGCATAGCCCTCCTCTCGTGTTACTTCACGTTCGGTGACTCGATCGCATTTATTACCAACAAGCATTAACGGTACATTGTCAATGTCTTTCACTCTAAATATTTGATCACGGAATCGTTCAATTCGGTCATATGTTGAACGTGATGTAATTGAGTACACTAGTAAAAATCCTTCGCCATCTCTATACTTGATTATGTGAATCATAGCTTTAATATATCATACTATTATATTACCTAATCCATTGATCTCGTAATGCAGTATACTCCTCTTGTCCTGCTGTATCCAACACCTCTAAAATGCAGGGTTGATCATCAATTACCACCTGCTTACGATATGAGTCTTCGATAGTAGGATCATATGTCTAGTTTACATTAGGGTGAGAAATACAATTCAAACGAAAACATATACAAAATAATTACCTCTAAAAAGAAATTAAGTATAAAGAAAAAAAAAAAGGACACACATCAATAGAAATACTTACCAACAAAATGGTTCAAGCAGAGCTATAGCAATTGGATTTAGTACGTTTCAACTAGGCTTGTTTGTTTTATATTACCTGAATCGTAAGGGCAGTCTATTTATTTATTTTTTGATTTTTTTTTTTTTACGTTGTGTGAATAAATGGTAGTGAATATCATTTATTATGGACATATACCTTGCCTACACCACCGTCGCCGAGAACTACTAACTTGTATAACATCATTTTTAAATAGAGTTGCTCGTTTTTTAGAGATTAGTGAGATTAACTGAAAGAAAGAAAAAATAAAAAGGGAAAAAAAGAGGGAAATGATAACAAACCTGCCAAACCAAGTTTTAAGACACTAAGGCGGACTTGATATTAATTTCTATTATTCTTCTCTCTTTCTCTTTTTGATATGAGTTCGCTATTAGCCATCTTACTGGTTGTAAACTCTACAAGAGGTCATCATTATCTATTTAGTTATCCACCTAACCCAAAAAGGCCTTCAAATAGAGCAAACAATCATGAACGCACTAACGACTTTACAGTCGGCTCTTCGATGGCCTCAAGAAATTTAACCCTTGATAACGATGAAAACAGAAGACCTTCAAACGCTTCAAAATCAAACGATACTAATCCTGATATCTTTGCTGGTCGTGATACAATATTTAATTTAGACGTTTCCTTTCTGGCAGATACTTTAGCTCCCAAATTACCTTTATGTGATGGCAAATTTCAACTTTCTATGGATGATCTCACTTTTGTAGGCCATCCCGTTAGTCTTAGTACCCTTCAACATGACGGAAATGATCACAACGACGTTCATGAACAACAGCAACAACAGCAACAACAGAACGAAACCGCTTCTCCTATTGCACCTTCTTCTCAGTTCACTTCTCCACCGCCTCCGCCAATATCTCAACCACCGCTTACTTCTCCATCCAATGATATGATGGATACAAACACGGCCGATGATAATGAATCCGTATCGGATACCTCTCCTGGCTCGACTTCCATTCATATGACTTTATTTCATGTCGTATTCGTCATGACTCCCCCTGATTTAGAACTGAACGCACAAGTCGAAACCATCTATAAAAACGTCATTTTGAGATATTCTTCCGCACTAAGATACGAACAACTAAGATGTGGATATGTACAAGAAGAGATCGAAAAAGTATTGGGCCTAAAAGAAGAAGCATTCAACAAAGGTAATTATCATCCCTACACACACACACTTTTTTCAAATTATAAAGTTAAGCATTTTATTTTCAGGCACACCTTATGATCAAGTCATGAGAGAAATCTTACGTGAATCTTCTCTAGCAAGAGATATTAGACAGATATACAAGGCGATATCAGCGAATACAGCTGCGCATGTCATCATTAATGACTTTATTGATCTATCGCTTCAAATTCCGGTAGTAGGCATGACAAATGGGTTCGATTCATCCTCGAATTCCGACCCTGAAAGTCTCCTGTCTCCAGCCCAAGGCAAAAAAGACCATTACAACGGATCATCATTAATGGACATATATAGTGTAGCAGGATATGAGTATGACAGTTATCCCGTGTTATGTCCCTATCACACGCTATTATTATTGGAAGATCCCGAAGAAGTCTTAAAAAATATGCCATTGGATGCCAGCCCCACTCTTGTTCAACTTGTTCAAATTCTCACTCCTACACAAAGGTAAACAAACGGTCAATTTGCTCTGTTTATACTCTAATACGTGCACACTAATATTCTCTAAAAAAAAAGCCTTATAGAATTACATCTTTTGTTGGACTGTTCCTTGGCACAGATATATAGATTAGCAGCACATTTAATATACTGGAGGAAAGCAAAGTTGATTCATACAATTAGTACCAGAAATATATACGTTGTGTCCCCCAATGCAAAACTAGACGAGTATGTAACCAAACGCAGCTCTGTTTTTTCTTAAACGTCTCATCATCTTTATATCCAGAATTCAAACTCTAGAAGCTGATTTTAAATTACATATCCCCAATCTAAGTTTACCAGTCTTACTATCCAAACTGGCTCATGCTCAACAATACCATCTTGTGTATCGTGTCAAAGAATTAAAAAATCAATATTTGGAGGCAATCACCTATCTGATTCGAAAAGACCTGGTGGTCCAACTTCACATGTATCTCGTATTACTTGTACCGCCGGAAAAAAAGGGGGGTAATGAAACTCCTCAGTCACAGTACGATGGTGGATCACAAGTCAGTGAAATTAACATACAAGATGCTAATACTATGGAATCAAGTCCCAGTAATATAACAACGAGCATTGATCCCGAATGGAACAGATTAAAGCGACAGACTTATGAGCGGGCACCTAAGGAAGTAGCTGATTTATTTGAGCGTCTAAAATCGTATATGAATGGACAGCATCATATTGAAGAAATCATATACAGAGAAGGTTGTTCACGAAGACAGTTAGGCCTTGTTTTAAAATATTACAGAGATAAAATTGTAACCGTGTATCATTATTAAAGAAAGAATGAAAAGACGCTTTTAATTTAAAAAAATTTATGCAATATTGCGGGGAATGGGGAAAAAAATAATAGAGGTTGGATTGGACATGGTGCTTCCGAACCCAAAAAAATCTAAAATGCTGGGTCGATTCGGTGCCATCACAAATATAACAATGTTGTATGCTACGCCACCTAATAACAGCACAAGCCATATTAGTACCGGCAATGCTTCTTTTAGCTTGAGTAGAAGTACATTTTCTCGCTTCATTTCCGAAGCAGACCGTGCCGATGTTCCCCACCCAACATCCCATAGGGACACAATGGCCCAGATTTTGGCTGGAACTAAACCAAACATATAATAAACGGAGTACAGAGGAAACACAAGGAACCGGAACGACCTTGCTACAATGAGGGCGTAAATAGCTTTAATACATGAGATGGCGGCCAGCGACATTAACCAAATAATCAAGACAAACGGTGATTTAGAAAACAAAATGTTGAAAACCGAGAATAATAACACAAATGGATATATGCCTTGGTAAAACAGTTCTGCTGCCATCCATGGGCTGTGTTTGTGAAGACTTCGTGCGTTCCAAAATAATTCACGATAGAAACTTTTGGACCATCGAGTCTGTTGTTTAAACCAACGTAAAAATGCAATAGGCGTCTCGGTTTCGCAGAAAGCCAAATGTGTATAAACCACTCGGTATCCACAAAGTAGCGCTCTGTTTGTTAGATGTCTATTTATATGGGTGTCAATACAACACATAGTAACGACTCATAAGATTTGAACTAACCTATCATCACCGTACGTGCATTCCATCCCCAAGAATGATTGCGTAATCCAATCATCTAATATTTCTTTCAACACATGAGACCGATATATACCCATCGGACCAGAAACACAGGTAACACATCGATTAAAACTTTGTGCTGCCCTTTCGATGTTGAATGCCATCCAATAACGAAGTGAAGACATGAACGATAGAAGACTTTCACTGCAATTCCAAATACGCACATCACCGGCCGCAGCGCCAATGTTTGGGAACCAAAATAAGGCACTCTCCATCTCCAACATGGCGTTTGGGTCAAATTTGGTATCTGAATCAGTTGACATGACAGCTTCGCATCCAGCGGCTATCAATACTCTAAATGCTGTATACATGGCATGTCGCTTTCCACGGTGAGGCTGTAAATAACATACGGCAACGGTATCTGTTGGTAACGTATATGAATCTCGTAATATTTGATCATAGTCTAAGGCAGTCTCTTTTTCGTTTCCTTGTTCTCCTTCGGTTTCTTTTTCCTTCATCTTCTGAAAGGTTACAGAAGGTAACTCAGGTAATCCAACCACTGGACAATTAGGGAATACTTTTTGAAAAACATTAGCCATCTCCCTATCATCCTCTTCATCGCCATCAATAACAACAACAATTTTGAAAAGGTCCGGATAGTTTAATTGCTGAACAGACTCTAAGCACTTTGTAAATAGTAAGGCGTCTTCACGATATCCAACAACAGCTAATCCCATCTTTGTTGCGAGTCTGGTCTTTTTTTCTGTCAATTCATGTGTGCTTTCATCTACTTGCGAAGAGGTTGAAGAAGTCAGCACTTCTCTATCCATGACACTTTCAATCTCGATGATCTTTTCATTAGGTTCTTGTTTTAGAGTGTCGCTTTTTAATCTTTCGTTGTTCCGGATATGTGAGCGTACAGAGACGGCCTTGGGTAACTTTTTTCTATAATGATAAACCATGATACGATTTAAGGTTGCGAAAACCAGTTGTAAAAAGATGAATAAAAATACAATCATCCCGTAAACACCAACCACCCAAAATGATTTTCGTGCCACTTCAACTTTTAAGGCGTATCCCACCATGGCGGGAACAACAAAGAAACATGATATGATGATGGAATATAGGATCTTCAAAGGCAATGTCCAATTCACTGCCATGACTAATGAAAACAAAGATTATGTATACAAAATTAAATAAAAAAGAAACGTGAAGAAATTGTATTTAGGGAATTTTTTTTTTTTTGTAATAAAGACAAAAAAAAACCATCAACAGAGTCGGGTATTTTTCGTTTTCTTTTTACGTGCATACAAACAGTAGATTGTTAAACTTTCTGAAATCTTCGATCTGTACAATTGTTGATCGGTGTCAAACTTCTGGTTTGTTCTGACTTACCTATCTATAGGTTATGATCTACAACAAACAAATACGCAATTGATAATATACCCTTTTCAAGAGACTACAGACAAATGGATTTTTTGGTCGAGAGTCGTGCTGGATATATCTACGTAGTTCATCTTTGTCTTTAATATGTATGTAGTCAATAAAAACAGAGATATAAATTTTGTGTCTAAAAGCAGAACAAAGTTTTGCCTTTAAACTTGAGTCTATATTACGCCAGAAAAAAGTCTGGTTATGAATATCATGTATGTTGAACGAGGCATTGGTTCCTCCTGATCTTTTACTATGAGTTCACAAGCAGGAGAGTCTTTGGAAATAATAAGTCCTTTTAAGGATGTCACACTTATGCACTTTGGTTTTATCATAAATTAAGCTGCTTCTTTAAGGATCTAAAAATTATTAATGCCAGCGATTTTTTTCTGCAATGTTTGTTTTCAATCTTCATACGCTTAAAAATATGCTTTTAGATGACAACCTCCTACATCTTGTATATATATATATATATATATATACAAAAAACAGAAAATGATATAAAAGCATTCAAGTGGGCATTATGACACTACTGAAAAACCAATATCGATTATTTTAAGATCTAAAAGCATATGCATAAGACCTGTCTAAAAAGGACTGTATACAAATAAACTATGTTTCCTTCCAAAATTGTTTGCTAAAGATACAGAGCCTCTTAGTGTTGTACATAAGGCCTTTGATTAATTTATCAACTCAGCTTTACTCCTGAAAATGTTAAAAATCAAGACAGAACACAACATGGATCTTTTGAGTAACAACTCTTTAGATATATCGATCATTTGTATATGCACTCATTACATGCAATAGTATTTATTATCAAATATGACAAGATTATCGGCTATAGTGATTTCGATATCGTAAAATGAACCATTTATAAACGGTAATGCACAACATTTAAGTTTGTAGCACGTCATGTTTATCATTGCGTTTTTTAAAGTGGTTGTTTCCATTGTCATTGGGATACCTCACCAGAGACTGTCTTATGGAATAGACATTATTTGACGTGCTTTCAGTCAATAATAAAAAAAAAAAAAAAGAACTTATTTAATTAAACAGAAATATGAATAATTAGGTAATTATTACGCAACTCTAGTCAAGTAAAAGTATCTATTTTTTTGACTTAATGTTTGAAGTTTACGTATTACTTTAGTCTCCCAAAGCAGCACTCATCTTTTTATGTGCATCATTTACTTTTTTTGTATAAAAAACATTTCACCATCAGTCAAATAATTCACACACTAATGGTACTTTCTAAATAAACTGTGGATTTTACACTGATAAAGTGTTTTAATATGGGGTTTCCAAGTTTTGTTTACATGCATATTAATTGACTGAGCTAATATTCTTTGCCACGGACCAAGATGAAATGATTTTAATGGCTAATAAAACTGACAAAATATGCTTACAAACTCTAAAAAAAAGTTGAGGGACTAGTAGTTTATTATAAAACCAATATAAAAAAGTGCGAATTATGTGTTACCTGCCATTGTACTGATTATTACAATTTTAGTTGTATTTAACATATCGGGGTAGTTTTAAGATCAGTTTGTATGTGCCACACTAATTCATTATTAGCTATGGTTACACAAGATGTACACGTTCCTGGGTAATGAGATTTTGATTGATACCATGAATAACTAGATAAAAATCCTATTTGTTTTATACCAATCATTCTTATACAATTCGGACACCTGTAAGTTTTAACCCATTCGATAAAAAAGACAGATTGTAACCATCCCGAATTAAGAGAAAACGATTAATAAATTCAAGATATAAATACTGCACCATATTTTCTAATTTTTTTTCATTAATATCGAACAATCACTATACAAATGTATATCTCATACTCCTCCATCTTAACTTTAACTTTATTAGCCTTTACTGTATCTGCCAAGAAAGATAACCACAGTAATGGAAAGCATAATCCCAAGGGTAGAGCTTTCCAGCGCATCCTTCAAGTTTGGTTTGAGAATCAAGTAAGTAGTTCCTCCTTGATACTTTTATACTTATGCTCATCTGCTTATTAATTGTCATGAATTCAGGATTTTGCTGATGTTTCTGCTGTTCCTGGATTTAATGATCTGGTCAAGGAAGGTATCCTCTTGGATAATTTCAACGCTATCACTCATCCTTCCGAGCCTAACTATGTTGCTGCTGGTGGTGGATCCAATTTTGGTATCACCAATGATGACTACTATAATATCCCTGCTAATGTTAGTACCATCTATGATCTGCTTGAAAACAAGGGGCTGACTTGGAAGGTATACCAAGAAGATATTCCTTCGGTTGGATACACCGGTTATAAGGCAGGTCAATATGTTCGTAAGCATAACCCTGCCATTATATTTGATTCGGTCGGATTGAATGCCACTCGTTTGCAAAACATTGTTGGAGGTAACACAAACAGAGCAACACAAACAGAGCAACACAAAGAAATGAATATAAAGCCATATGCTCACCACATTAACTTAGATGATCAATTCCAAAAAGATGTTACCTCTGGTGATCTTCCTGCTTGGATGTTGTGAGTGTGCTTGAGAATTTTTTCTTATAGAAATACAGCAATAACTAACAGACTTTATCAGCTATACTCCCAACATGTTGAACGATGGTCATGGTAAGTTTTTAGTTGGGGTTTTAAGACTTTTATGGTAGAATTAAACGCAATTAAATGTAGATACAAATGCCTCTTATGCTGGTAATTGGCTTGCCAGTTTTTATGAAAAGACCTTAAAAAGTAATCCCAATTTCCTTAAAGAAACCCTCGTATTGATCACCTTTGATGAGGTGAGCTAAAATATATTATTTAAGATTACGTCTAATATATTTTTATGTTTACAGAATCATTCTAAGACGACCGCTAGAAACAGAGTCTGGTCTCTTCTCTTAGGCGCTGTCCCCAAAAAATTAAAGGGCACCACGGATTCTACTTTCTATACTCGTAAGTAACGAAGTTATGAGTACATTTTTGACAGCGTTTAAAAGTTATGTAATAGACTACTCTACTCTCAATTCGGTTGAGCGCAACTGGGATCTCGGAAATCTGGGTCGTGGTGATACTAACAAAACTGAGTCAAACGTATTTAAATTTGCAGAAAAGGCTCTTCATTATAAGAATGTTGACATTTCTATTGCCGATGCACCTTGGAATTTGGAATTTCTTCCTGGTATGATGACTGGAAAGTCTTACAATCAAACTCATGCTGCTGTCTAATGTGATATGGCGGTGCTGCAACCTGGATAATGTGAATTGGTGTTGCACATGACAACATATTTTCTATTATACTCCCCCTTTTTTTATTAATTAATAAATAATTATCAGTTTATCTTATTTTTATTGATATCTAAGCCTCAATAATACCCCAGTGAATTTAAAGTTTGGATTGACTATTGAGTAAGTAGGTACTAAGCAGAGGTATAGGAGAGAAAAGTAAAGATATTTCGAGGACATCGAAAAGCTATGCGTTATGAAGTCGTCAATAAAATCGGTTGTCAAAGATAAATAACAAGTGATTGATTTGTTACTACCAAACAAGTTGCTGTGATGACATTTGTAAATGATTAATCTTCAAAAAAAAAAAAAATTAATTGGTGAAATTTGTATCTGTAAATACACCGAAGTCGGTAAATAAAGTCGTTCTCCCAGAAAACCTAAACGCCTTTATATATAAGATGAAACTGAATTTATGCAAGAACGGACTTTCATTTAAAACGTCTACATATGCAAGTTACATAGAAAGAAAGTAGGGAAACTCTACCCGTATCTTTGCGCTGTTTTCTGTACCATTTTTTAGGTAGGATTTTAGATAAACCAAATATCACTATATCAACAGATATGAAATAATAATCAGGAAACATCATATAGCATGCAGTAATGTGGAGATCATTAAAAAAACGCGAAGTTGCAGGTGAGTTGATCGCTATCACGATTAACGAATATAAAACATCCAACGTATACAGTCAATGCTCTTTTGATTACCTGAATGTGATTAAAACCCCGGGCTTCAAGGGTAGTGGAGTTCTTTGCTGCCGAAAATGTGAAAAGGTGTGCCAAAGGGACGTGAATGCTGCCAGGAACATGATGATAGTCTCATAGGTGATTTGGTCAGGCGAAGGAAGACCAGAGGCTTTTAAACCCAAAAAAACCTAAACAATAAGCCTAATATGTTCTCATTATCGTATTGCCGTATCAAACATGCTTTCCTTTTAATTAAATATTAAGATCATTACAGGTAAAAAAGGCAACAATGTTTGTCCAAAAATTCATTTTCTTACATTTTGTCCAAAAAAGTAAACTAGCATGAAAAATAAAAAAAATTCAGCTGGTTGTGTATCTCAAGGATTACATAGAATATAAAAAGTGCTAATGTATGTAGTTGTAAATTAAGGGAAAATATCAAAAATAATAAAAAATAACAAAAAAAAAACGTAAAAGTTCCAGAGCTATAAGTAGGATACAAATCATGTTCCGGTTTCGTCATAGTCTCATCAAGTTATGGTTAACTGCTGCTTTTGGAACTGAGATGACGAACAATTATTAAACCAAGGATGCTGTGTCAGTTTCACTGGTTCTTTCTGCAGGCAAGAAAATAGCTGGTGTAGACCCAACTTTAATTTTCCAGACATGTCATTCATCCATGGAAGATAGTTTCGCAGAAGCACGGACTTTAATATGTTGAGGACCTTGAAGATGATGGATGTTAATCAAATAAGTTTTCATTTTCTGTCGTCTATAGCCAACTAGTGACGATCGTCTTTCTAATCGCAATATCGGATACAATTTAGGAAAGAACACAGATCTTTACACATATACGAATGTTCCAATCAAATCACCTACAACACCAAGAATTGGTCCGTTATGAAAAAATAACATTCGGTTGTTAAATGACGGATGTATCGACTTATTTATCATTACACAACCTGTCTATTTGTTTACTTTGGATACTTTTATTTTTATTTTTACAAATAAACTCGGTCATTATCCAAAAATCATGGCACTTATCATTGATAGTAGATTTATTTAATAGCTGGAAGAAACCTATCGATAAATTGCCTTCGCCAAACACCCTTTTGATTAGAGTCTAAATACAAGAATAAATTATTATGTAGATCAGCATTTGGTATGGTTATAAAACATACATTGGATTGTTTGAATAGCTTAAGAGCGTGAGATTTCCCAAACTACCCCTAATTGTAAGATGCTAAGATAAACTTATGATCAAAGCAAATAATGTAGTGTCCAAGGGAGGACTCGCACAGGTAAGTAACACTGAGTGTTCCTTTTAGGATTAAACGCCGTCTTTGTATGACGTTGTAGTTGTATTATGCCGGTTTTTTTTTTTTTTGGGTTTTCATTTTCTGTTCTTTCTCATATACCATGAAACTTGTTTTCTTAATAACCCTGCTATGCGGCTACGCATATGCTTACAAGACTTTAATTGACGTACTATCGGAGGATGCCAAGTTCTCAACTCTGATTTATCATTTACAACGAACGCACCTGGTTCCCATGATCAACAATATAGAAGCGGGTACATTTTTTGCACCCGATAATGACGCATTCGAAAAATACCAAGGTCCAGCACCGACCAGAGAGTTGATCCTATATCACATGTTACCCAAGCTTTATAAAACAAAAGATTTGGGCAACGGACAATTGCTGGAATCAAGCTACATTCGTCCTGGGTTCCTTGGCACAGAAAACAAAGGTCAAATGTTGAAAATTACCGAGAAGTTGGAGAAATTTTTTCATATTAACGATGCAAGGATTAAGGACCGTGATGTCTTTGTCAATTTAAACACGACAATGAATGTTGTGGACCGTGTTTTGGAACCACCTCCGATGATGTGTAAACAAAAATTTCTTTTTAAACCTAAAACTGTGTGCTGATTTAATTTTTATATTAAAAGCTAGTATTGTTAAGGAGTTTGACGAAAAGTTGTTTGAGCTCATGAAAAGAGCTGATTTGGACAAGCTGATAGCTTTGGAAAGACCTTTTACAACCTTCATCTCTGCAAAATACTTGTTAGACAAATTTAATCATGTCGAAAAAAAATACTTGACTTCTGAGTACGGCTTACAGGATCTGAAACACATACTTAAATACCTTGTGATTTCAGAGCCAATTTATCTGGACAGACATCCTATTGGTGAAACCTCGTGTAAGTTGCCCTGCATTTAAATGTATAATGTTAATATACTTACTGGTTTACAGATACCACTGAATCTGGGGAAACTCTGATAGTAAAAGTTTCTGGTGATGGCAGATACACTACTGTCGATGGATTAAAAGTTATGGAAAGAGACATATTGGCAGCCAATGGTAAGTACATATTTTACTGATAGAGAGAAAAACTAGAGACTAAACATGCTAACAGGTGTAATCCATGTATTGGATGATTTACCTTACGCGGACTCCATCGTTTTTGATACGCGAAAATATCTTTTTGGGTTAAATGCCACGAAGTTCGTATCCCTTATCGACAAGTATGAATTAGGGTACTTTTTGGATAGTCAAAGCGCCAATGTAACTATTTTAGCGCCTACTAATGAAGTGATTGATGAAGATGATATTCCAAATAACCTAAAGAAACAATGGTTAAGTTACCATTTACTTCAAGGAGCATGGAAGTCGGATGATTTGGAAGACCGCATGCTGCTCAAATCCGAATACAACTCATCGCAGCTGCTGGATGACTCACAAAGAATTGTTGTACGGGTTAGTGATGGTAACAAATATGATCTACGTAGATCCATCCAATTTGGAACCCACTCTCAAGTCATAGGAAATGATTGTAAGTAGTGGCTTATACGCAGACTTCTTCAGACTAAATTTCTACTACCATCTTAGTACATATAAATGAAAATGTCATTTACCGTGTTTCGGATCCACTTGATCTTCCCTTGGATATATTCACTCGTCTGGTTATAGATTTGGAATTATCTACATTTATTGCCACACTTTACGTATCAGGTGTTATTAAGGATATCAAAGATAGCAAAGCAATCACCTTATTTGTGCCCACCAATCAGGCTTTTAAAAATCTTGGTCTTGTAGCTCGTTATTTGGTGCATCCTTCTGGAAAGACAGATCTTCAAACAGTGTTAAAATATCATGTTGCTACGAGTCCTCTTTATTATGAAGACCTTGTAGGAGATGTTCTCGAAGTAACTACTCTTACCGACGATACTCTCATCATCAATGGTAACAATAACGATAGTAATGTTTGGATCAGCTCCAATGACGGAAAAGAAGAACATGGTGTGATAAAGAAATCCGATATCTTAGTTGCAAATGGTGTAGTACACAAAGTCGATCATATTCAGATCCCTAATAATGTGGAAATCACACATCAGAACTTGTTGACGGGTATCAGTGCTAATCTAATGCAAGACATTTTAAAGAGAACGGGCGTCCTAAAAGACATTGAATTGAATAATTATTTAATCTTAACGCCAACTGACGAAGCATTCAAAAACATAGATTTGGAATCTCTTTGGAACGATACCGAAAAATTAGGTCGTATTGCCAGATTGCATATTTTACCAAAATCAAGCGGGAAAAAAAGATGGTTCTTGCACCCTCTGTCCGGCGAAGAGGTGTTTGAAACGATGTTGGAGCAAGATAAAGTAGTAGTTCGTCAAGTTGGACGCAATAACATGATTATTAGAGTTAAAGGACAACCTTATGGGGATCATGCACGTGTATTAGATATGGGGCGTGTGAGCACAGGAGATCGTAGTGGTGGTGTTATTGAAATTGATTCAGTTTTGTTTCCTATTGAAAGAGGAGCATTTGGATTGCCGTGGATGTGGTCTTTTCTCCTTGTCAGCTTCTTATGGATTGCCTCCCTCAGTTTATTGGCTCTTGCAGGATTTATTGCCTTTAAGAAATACAAGCGTAGAAGAGATGGTTATGTAGCTATCTTGGAGGCCGAAGCCGACGACATTGCTGAAGAAGAGGCTGAACAAGCAGTGAACAATATAGGGCACGCTAATTTGAGAAACTAACCATACGTCAGTGAATTCAATAAATACAAAGATGTACCTTTTTACCATAAAATGTACTAGCATATCCTTTTTTTTTGTGATTTTACGGGAAGTCTTATTATCATACACGTCAAAAATGGTTTATTTAAATAGTTGTTTAATCGACTATTTAATAATAATTTTTCTTGATATAACTATTGTGCCCAAGTTTTTAGGGATTCTATATTTTAGTCCGTTCAATTGATGATAAATCCTCTGCGACTACATTTTCAATGATTGATAATTGGTCCAGCCATTTATCAAGTACCGAAACTGATACTATTGGGGTATGAGAAATGGTTTTCGGCGTAGGTTTTTGAGACCAAATTTTGGAGGTAAGTGCCAGTTGTTCGGTGATTGCCTCTAACCATTTTTCCTTTTCCTCTAATGTACTGCACTTGAATTTAAGAGCATACGTTGTTGGGTCTTTGGGCTCTATCATAAATGTATGGTCAGAACCTCGGGTTGTATAGCTTTGGGCTGATATGAAATTTGACCACACATGTACTGCCGGTGAACTATCTGGAAACAAGGAAGATATCACACCTTTCTATAAAATATTCTATAATGTTTACCCATGAAATATGGTGTAGTAATAATATGTTTTACCTCAAATTTATGCACATGGATGGACATGGTTGTCAGCACCAAGTAGCGTTTTTTCCAGACAGTCGGTCTAAATTTTAATGCAATACGTTGATGTACCCATCCCCATTTTAATAGAACCATATTTCGAATCGTCAAGGGAAAAGAAATAAATCATAAATGGGCTTTTTTTATATATTGCTACTCAAACAATTTTCCTTACTTAATTCATTGTACTTGGAAAACAATGAAATTAAGAATTTTATATTTGATGCATAATTTTTGAAATAAACAATAAAGTGCTAAGGGGTATAGTGTCCGCTATATGTGCCTCAAAGTATTTTTGGATACCCCAATTAAAAAAAAAAAATGCATTTTATCATATGGTGACTATATGGGCATTACTAAAATAAGAAAGAGGAGTATTATTTTAATGATTTAGGCTTTTTCTTTTTTCATTGAAGGCGCTAACAAATATTCATCTTAAATGCTGCTATTTTAATCATACTTAAAGGGAAAAAATTGCTCTCCTGCGATAAACCCCCCATCCCCTTAACCCTACCCCCTATATAATATGCGTTAATTATTGCAGTCCAGATTTTCGCATACATAGCAGTGAGATTTAGCATTGATAGCCATTTTTTTTATTATCTATCAGTAGTCGTTTCAAGTCCCCTTTAATCCAGATACTAGGCAAATTTCCTACAATTACTATACCAAGAACAACAAG
The DNA here is from genome assembly GCA_016758985.1 of Mucor saturninus. NCBI lineage: Eukaryota > Fungi > Mucoromycota > Mucoromycetes > Mucorales > Mucoraceae > Mucor > Mucor saturninus. The sequence goes on from JAEPRD010000107.1 coordinate 98,191, forward strand.
CATAGATGTGTTCATATTGTTTGGGGGATTTGCGTCTGGGCCGGCTTTTAATGCATCGATAATGACGGAAAAGATTAGCATAGTCATTGTACATAAGCTCCAAATAATACAAGAACTAATGGATTCCGATACTGGGTATGTGACTATAAAGAAAACATAAGAACGGCTGTATCTGATAGCTAAAATTTATACTTAATTTACTCTCGCTAGCAAGTTCTAAATATACAGGAAATAATGCATAAGAGAAAAATCCATTTAAGATGCAAGCAATTAAAACAGTTGGAAATGCGTTAGGAATTACTACACGGAGTGGAAAATATTTAATACAACTTATTTTAAAGAGAAATCAAAAGACTTACATTCGAACTTATACATGACGTACGTGAAAATAACAAGAGGTGTAAAGGTTTTTATCAGCATAAAGTGTTGTGGACTCTTCCCAAGCCAGTACCCCGTGAGTCCTAAAATGTTAGATACGCATCACGTATTAATATATGTCCCATATCTGTTTTTTTGTCAATTTTTACCTCCTCCAAAGCATCCACTGATGACAATAACTGATGCGCATAATCCTGCCTGCTGATCAGTGTACCCATATGGTGTTATAGCTTCGATTACAAGGACTGAAATGGTAAAAACCATGCCTATAGTTACAGATGCAAGGGTTGCAACCCACCAGAATTGCATGTTTTTACATACCTGCTTTACACCTTTCCAAAAGGGTGTACGATCTAACATAGCACTTGCAGATGGAGGATTTTTAGGTTTACTCGGTAAGAAAAATGTTGGGAGTGCACATACAGTAGCGAAACTTGCGACAATTATCAACTGTGTATGTATAGAAATAATCAGGAGATAATGTGTGTATTACCCTTTACTTTTTGATATCTCTTACCATTCTTGGAACATCTTGTACATTAGGAGCAATGATAGGAAGTATAAGAGGAGCAAGAGCCATTCCGATCTGGATAGCTGTATATATTTGTATTGCTTGTAAGTAAATTATAATGATAACTTCTATGATCGTATTAATACTTTACATAAAATGATGTTGGCAATCCCACGATCTTTAGGAGCGAACCAAAGAGCTACAAGCTTTTTATTGGATAAGTAACTGTGGAATGTAACTTAATCTGATCGCGTGTACCTTTGCGGCAACACTTTTTTTTTAAAAAAAAAATTGTGGTGCGATTATCAGTTTTGAGGCTATTTTTATAAAGTAACATGAGCGCTTACTTATAAACCAATGGCCCAGCTATACTTGAAACAATCTGTCCTAGCATAATGAGCGTATATTTTTTGTCATTTGGTACAACAATAGCAAGACATCGTATCCAACAGCCAATAGCATTAAATACGGCGCATATTATAATCGAATTCTTGATACCGTATTTTTCGTATACCCAAGCTGTGGGTAACGAAAATAACGTGTTGCAAATAGCTGAAGCATTAGAAAGCCAATTCAGTTGAGTCAATGAAGTACCCATCCATTCCGACATAACAGCAGGTACACTAGAGGATGTCATCCACATAATTGCACAGGAACCATTCACAGCTACACAAACTGCTGTTTGTAACCAAGCCGAAAGGCTGGTTTTATCTTCAAAATAAACATGTTCTTCCCCAATTGATCTGTTACTCAATGAAATACTAGTCGTATCATTATTCTTTTCTACGATGCGTTCATCATATGCTGTCTTTATTGGTGTGCTACTCGCCATGGTTGCAGCTAGTGAATAAATAGAAAAAAAAGAGAAAAAAATTTAAAAAGACAAAAGAGTCTTATATTACTACAATGTATAAGGGTTGGGGAGTTAATGCATGATATGCTTCTTTTCAAACCCAGTTGTTCCTTATCCCCATGCGTGGCTATTCAAGGCAATATCTACACCTTCGTGTTTGTAGTAATGCTTTTTTACATGCCATGCTCTGTTTTGAATCACGTGATCATTTTCGTTCGTCTAATCTTAAAATGCACTCATTTTGATCAACTCCCTTTTGTTAAATGATATTGATAATCCATAATGCCCGCTCTTCCTTAGCACTAAATGAAATTTTGCTGGTATGGGAGAGCATTTGTTGTAATGTAACATCTTTTTTGGCCCATTTTTTTCTTTACGAACGAATAGCGGCACGTACTCGTCATCATGTTATAGATATAATTTAGAACTTTATAAGGTTTCACTCTGAATGCTCTCCATGGGCTTGCCAGATATCCTTAGCTGAAACGCAGCAACAGTACTTTGGGATACAATTGTTTTTTTTATAAAACTTAAAGACCTAACTATGTATGCAAAGAAAGCGGGAGATCAATAATACGATGATCGAATTCTTCAAAATGAAGAGCAGATAAAGCCTCATCTGGTGTTCGAAACTTTCGAGCGAGCTTCGATCGTGTTCCAGTCAAAACTCGCGTTTTTTATTACGCAAAATGCACGTCAAAGTGATGTTAATTGAAGAAACTTATGATTATTAAGAATAATATATTAAAATATGATTTTACGTAAAATACGAATTATTAAGAATAAAATTGAGAAGTTTTACAAGGTATGATAAGCTACGGCGTACACTGTAATACATAGAGTAAAGTGTAAACGAGTAGGATCATATAACCAAGAAAGCTTACTGATAGTTTTTAAGTACAACCAGTACAAATGTTCAGCTTAATCAGGTTTAGCTTAAATTTTTGTATCATTTATTTGAGAAGACTTGGTAATGAAGTTGAGAGTATTTTGTAATAGAAAATGTTATTGTCCGTCTTTTTTGCAGCCTTAAATTAGAAGTGGATGCTCGCTCGAAGATTGCTCGAATCCAAAAAAGGCGGCGCATGCTCGAGTACAAAAACATGGTTCGAGCTTTGTTCGAACTGGCGCAAGATCGGAAAGTTCGAACACTAGTCTCATCGTATATTGCTGTTAGAGCAAGATGTCTGTAGTCCTGCACAATTTGTCACAGAAAATTTTCGGAACTATACTCCAGTACCTACGGAAGGTGCCTGCTTTTTGTACACCATATAAAAACTTTTGTAATTGCCACATGCTATCCTGAATTTCCAACATTTTATTATGTAAAGTGGGTCCGAAGCCGCGAATCAGCCCCAATTATGTAACGTCGAGAGTGCAAGCATTTATTGTATACAGATTACCAAGTTCTGTACACAAAACACTTGATCAAGTAAATGGGGGTGATGATGTGATACCGCAGTGACATGCGGATGAATCATTTGAGAATCCGGACTTTGACCGATATTTTGGCTTTAAAACGATTTTTTATTTCAATGTAACGTCATTATTACGTAGATGAACTGAAACTTAAATATCTTTGCTTGGTAATGTCACATAATACATTATTAAATAAAACTACACATCTAGGAGTAGTTATAGCATTGGGAAGAACCTGAGTTTTTAGCCAAAAGCTCAATATCATATGTTAAAGGAAGGGTCACCCCAAAGAAAAAAAAAAAAAAAAAAGACAACAGTTGGAGTTCGTTGTCCGCTTTCTAGCGCGTATATTTCAATTTTTAAAAACCCCTTTTCAATTTTGTTTCTTGTTTACAATTTTTTTTTTATAGAAAAAAAAAAAAATGACTAAATACATTCCCGAAGAAAGCCTCAATGGCCTACACCTTTATAAATATGGCGGTGTTGATAAGTCTTTAGTGTCAAGATATATATTAGGCCCATACTGGACCAACCTTGTAAAGATCTTTCCCTTATGGATGGCGTAAGTTTTTCTTTTTGTAATGGTCAACTGCCATGCTAACTTTCGTTGAACAGCCCCAATATGATTACCTTGTTAGGTCTTTTGACTGTTGGTATCAATATTATAACCTTATTTTATTATACCTCTACCCTGGGTGAATGCCCTAACTGGGTATATTCGACGTAAGTGTACAAACGGATTAAGAGTAAATGATAATATTGAGATAATGCAATAGATTTGGTATTGGATTGTTCATTTATCAATCTTTGGATGCTATTGATGGAAAGCAAGCAAGACGTACACAAACATCTGGACCATTGGGTGAATTATTTGATCATGGTAAGTGGGGATACAATTTACAAGAAAGCAAGTATATTAATATGTGATGGGTTTAGGTTGTGATGCTTTAAATACGACTTTAGGGGCTTTAACTTGGGCATCTTCTACATATCTCGGTCAAAGTTGGTGGACAGTCATCTCTTGTGCTGCCAGTCTTGGTAACTTTTACTTATCTACATGGGAGGAGTATCACACCGGTATCTTGTATTTAGGTCACTTTAGTGGGCCTGTAGAAGGCGTATTAATGCTGTGTGGCGTTCACATGATCTCTGGCTACTTTGGTCCTGCCGTTTGGATGATTCGTGTAAATGAACTTTTTCCTTCTTCTATCTTTGAACTCAACGAAGTTACACAACTCATCGGTTCATTGCAATTAAACCATGTGCTTATTGTTCTTGGTGGCTCCGTCACTTTCATTAATATCGTCACAGCGTAAGTTTAATGCAAACAAACATGTACATATACTGCAGTTGGGTTAATATTTCAAATAGTTTGTATAATGTCATCCATGTTAAGCTTCAGCCTACTGAAATGTCCAAGAAGGATGGATCGATTGTAAAGGCTACACTCGGTCTTGCCCCATTTATTAACATGTGCTTCTGGACTTACAAATGGATGCGTATCTGGCCTGATATTGTCACTGATCATCTTGCTGTCTTTATTTTTTTCTTTGGCTTGATCTTTGGTCATCAGGTTGGACTTATGATTACTGCTCATGTCTCCAAGTTGAGCTTCCCTTATATAAACATCCCTGTCAATGCTTTATTGATTTCAGGTTATTTGATTGCTAAATCTGAATCTTTCATTGAAGAGTAAGTACCTAAATCTCTGTATGTGTGTATATCATCTAATTCTATTGCACTATTTAGATTTATTCCTGTCGACCATAGATTCGTTATTAAGGTATACGTTGTTCTTGCTGCGTATGTGTATTATGACTTGGCAAGAGGTGTTATTCAACAAATCTGTACATATCTTGACATTGGTTGTTTATACATCAAGAAGAAGCCTACCGCTGCTAAGAGTTCTTAAAATACACACACACACACACACACACACACATAATTAATTTAAATAAAATATAAACACCACGAGTAACTTCATTTTAACATTTTATTTCTTCCTTTTTATTTTATTTAAAAATCGCCCATCTCATCATCTTCATCCAAATCACCTTCTGCGATTTCTTGAGCAAGCTCTCTCTCTCTCTCCCTTGCTTCCTCAGCACTAGCCAGCTCCTTTCTATGTGCATCCATAGGGAAACGCATTGCCTTGACAGCATCATTATGAAGGTTCAGACAGAAGTTGATACGTTGATGGTAAGCGTTTTGAGGTTCATTAGTGCTGTAGATATCAACAATCTCCTTACTCTTCATGAATCCCTTCGAGTGGTCCAAAGTGGCATCGATAACGCCATCACGAATTGCCTTTGCAACAATAAATTCAGCATCTTCTTCACTATCCAAATGAAGTTTGATACAAATGTCTCTCAATGAAATTTTGGAGTAAGAAAGACTGATCATGCGAATACCAGTCTTAATAACATTGTGACGTAGACGAAGAATCAAGGTGTACGTCTTATCCTTCTTGAAGATAGCGTCATATTGAGCCAATGCTTCTTGAAATTTGTTGAGGTCACCAACACGAACAGCTATAAAAAGTTTAAGAAGATAAATATACCGCTGTTATTCAAATATCCAAACCATTAAGTCTTACCTTGAGTAATAGCGAGGTAAGGCACCAAAGCCTTCTTCAAAATAGGTTGTCTAAAGAGAGATCTTTCAGGGATTTCACCCATCAAAAGTTGAACAACAATAAAGAATTTGTTGGTAGTTTGTTGGAAACCGGCTGTAACGTTATTTTGAGGAGCCTTTCTGATAGCCTGTGTCAAATACGTATGGGCAGAGGTGTAATCGAGTTGAAGTGCCTTGATACGTCCAAGATAATAAGCATAACGAGCAGCTTGGTTGTTGCCTGCCTTCTCAGGGAATGTACTTTTGGAAACAAGTTTATCGGCTTGATCATAGAGGTTATGGAAGAAATAATTACGCAACAATAAATTCAACAATGTTGCTTGAGTCTCATCATCATGTCTTAAGGTGGCGGTTCTATGTGCTGCTAACTGAACACTATTATAAAGAATATTAATATACAATGACGATTATATATTTCCCCCTTTCACTTTCTCGTGTTATCTCTCTATTCATCTTACGGTCTAATTTCAGCAAGTTTGTTGGATAATTCATGGAAGCGACCGTGATAAAAGTATACACGGGCAGCAATTTGATCCATTGTTCTACGGTTCATAACATTCATTCTGTCGACGGTCTTGTTTGCTAATTCAAGACCCTGTCTTTTATATTAAGTATGGATTTCTATTTTTTATACAACTATAAAATTTTACCTTTGCAATCTCATTTTTATCTAAAAGATAGATCAACACGTTTAAGTGAAGATAAATGTCGACTTCAGGTAAAACAGATCCCTTCTTCTCTACGTCCTCTTCTGTTGTAGGCTTTTCAATCTAAAAAAGAGAGGGTTAAACTACCGTTATATACGCGTCATAAATCACTTACTTCGCTCAAATACTTCAGAAGTTCAGTCTTTTGAGAGTCGTCTAGGCAATGCGTTAGTGTACTCAGCATCAGGTTAGGTTGATAAGCGAAAAAACTTACTAGGACCAAAGTAATCCGAGATCACTTGAGCAAGAATATCAGAGGTTAAACGACGTCTAATTGAAGGTAATGTTCTTAAGACTCGTGTTGTAAATCTAGCTTCAATAGTGTCAACCGCACGTTCCAGTAAGGTGAAGTTACGCTTGATTTCTAGTTGTGATTCGATTAAGTATAAATTTTTATTTTATTTATTACGTGTAGCTTCATCAATCTAGTTACCTGAGATTGTCTCCTTTACAAGACGTTCTTGTTTAGCACCCTCGTCTTCAACAATATCCATTGCTTCAACCTGGTCATTTTTGTCTTGCTTTTGTTCTTTGGTAGCCATTTTTTGATATGTGCTTTGTAAAAAAAGAAAATAAAATTAGAAATACAAAGCTGCAAAATTCAAGTCGATTGCGCGTCCAAAAGCCTTAATCTCATGATGTCATTCATTCATTGGTGAGCGGGTGTTTAATAACAATCCGTGACTGACTGACTTATTTTTTTTCTGCCTTCCTTTTTTTTTTTACTCGCCATGTTGCCCTTATACGATGCCAACTTAGATACCCAAGCCTTCAATAGTAAGCCGACTGCTCGTTTTCTTCTTATAATGTTTGAATATTGAAACACACAAAAGTTTTTAAACCTGTAAATAGCTTGTTATCCTACGATCTACCTAAGCTGTCGGTTGAAATAGTAGACAAGCCCAGCACATCTTCAAAATCCAACCCCATATCGTTTAAAAAACCTGAGGTCGATCTGTATTGCAAACCATGTAAAAAAAAGTTCAGCAACGAACCTACTTTTGCCAACCATCTAAAAAGTGCCAAGCATATTGCCAATGAAACAAAGGCACAACCTGCAAAGACAGTAAGAGTCTCCCGCATTCCTGTCAACCCACAAGTCCAAGGTATAATAAAAACGAACAACAACCAAGGGCATTCATCACTTACCGTCCCCCCCCCTTTTTTTTCTCTCTGTATAGATGCGCTTAACCAACTAGAATTTGCTGCGAGTGCTGATCCTACGACATCGATCACGATCTATTGGAATCAAGCACAACTACTGTTTTCGTTAAAGCGACCTCAATATGTAGAAAAAGCATTGAAGTCAATAATCAACTTGTTGCTCGCTTCGCCTCCCACTCAGTTTTCTTCAGCTCAAATTACTTCATTTTTATATAGCAGTCGCCTAGCTTTAGCGCGGTTATTATGCATCTATCAAGAACTGGATGAGTCTAGATCTGTATATTTGGATGCGTTGGATGGTAAATGGAAGTTAGAAAAGAACGAATTGCTCGACATTGCCAGGGTAAGTGAAAACAAGAACTTTTACAGCTCAAATGCTTAACGATACGCATTAAAAGAGATTACATGGATTATCAACATCCGTACTATTAAGTGCGTGCGACACATTAGCTGCGAAATACCTGACTAGAGAAAGAAATCGAACCAAACCGGCTCCAGCATTGGCAGACATTAACAACTCAATTACAACTATACTGAATGAAGCTGGTAATCTTTTTGCCCAGGAACAACATACATATGACAATATGCCATCCGAAAACATTGCTCTCGTATTATATGCGACGTGTTCTCTTATTACTCCGTTTGAAAAGCTAGAAGAGTTTCCAGTAAATTATTTTTACAACATGATGAATCAAGTATATGAATCGTTGGAGGGTTTAGACCATCGTATGGTGGAAGTGAACCTATTACTCAATTCGGATATCTGGTACACATTTACTGCGTTAATATTGTCGCTTGAAATTGGTAAGTTTTTGAGCTGTTGCTGCAAGCACATATTCATAATGGCATTCTGATTTTTTTAGATGATCTTATAAGAGCCCGCTGTATATCTCAAAGTTTGAAACAAGAGGCAATTTATTCACACCCAGATGTCAAACTCTTGTGTGACTTATGCGACAATAAATTGACCTTGAACCAGCACGAACTCCTTCAGGACCTAAGTTATGTTAAGTTGCTGTTAAATGAAACTGACGAGCCATTGTTAATTAGAAGCAGAGATGAAGGAGAGCAAGATTATACGCTTGATCGCATTGCAGACCTTATTTAAAAATCAAATAAAATGAATGTTGTAACCGTATAATTTTGAAATATCTCCTGGTAAAAGCTTGTTCTACATAAGTAAAACATCAAAAACTCTGCAAAAAGAGAGATCTCACGATAGGTGTTGAATTCGAAATATATAAAGTGTCGGCAGTTCTGGACATTTGTATACTTTTTTGATAACAAAGGTGTAGTGATAACAACTGAATGCAAAGATATTATTTCATGCGCATAATCTCACGAACTTGAAGATCATGACCATGATCAATAGGATGAAGATCAAGTCGAGAAAGGACAGGAAATATGCACCTATCAGAATAATTTGGACTTATCATCTGACGACGAGGGGATTCACTGTTATTACTCAATCAATCTTTCACTCGGAATGAGCGCAATACACACCCAACTATTCTGAGCCAGGAATAATCATATGTGCAAGAAGCAGTGTGTTATCGATAGTAGCAATATAGGATTACAACAGATAGCGAGATTTGGCATACACGTACGTCTGTTGAAATTGGATATGCGGAAAGGATACCAGGGTAGCAGTTATAGTTCAACTTGGCCGATCCCCAAGTCTAGGGGTATAGGTATCATAATCTTTATGAATTGAGATTCTAGTACTTATGTGGGGGAACTATGAGAATAAAACGAAATCGGCTATGCTGGCAATTATCCTTATCACGGCCTATAAATGACACGAAAAAAAAAAAAAGAGAATGAAATGACGAGGATTCGGATGATAAAATAAAAACTATGAAATATCAACGATTTGGAACCCCTGCGTTTGCAAGATGTATTCTCGTTTGTTGTACATAGTCTGACAATTGTGCAATACATATTTAAAAATGGTGAGGTTAAAGCAGATATAAATAACTGGGGCACAATAGGTTTCTTTAAGATATTTCTTTTTCTTTTCCCTTGGAGTCTTTCATTTTTTACAATTAAAATCAAGTTATTTTTCAGAATTATCATTTTAAGTGTTTAGTTTCCCTAATCCATATGACATTGTCTTTAAATCAGATTACAAACTTATTCTTAAAGCCTGTTTTTTTCTGTTGAGCCATCAAGTTAAAAATCACAGCATTTAACTTAACTGCTGCTGCGATATCAATTATCATTTTTTTTTTTGGGACCTTCACACAGGACATTAAAATAGTTGCAGCTACCTTTTTTTTTATCAGCGTCTTATCTGATATATACATATACTCGAAGGAAGTACAGAGCTCTGATGGAATTGATAATATCACAGAAAAAAACAATAGCTACTTCATCCAATATAAGCTTCTCGAAAAGCACAATCGTTCTGATCTCAGTAAGGGACAAGTTGATTTATGAATGATAAAAACGGAGACACTTTAATTCCGACTGATAGCGTGTTCTTAATATTAAGTTACACTTGTCACTTCAAATAAAATATTAAATCTACTCGAAGTAATCTTACTGTTGGAATGCTTTGTGATTAGCAAAAAACTAAATTGACACAACGATACAAAGCTTGAAATTCAGTTATAATCTCACCATCTCGACATTGTTCAACCGTTTATGGTGCTTTCTCTAGTCTTTTTCGAGTCTGTAATAACTTGACTAAGTTTAAAAACGAAATTAAGAATGATCTTTATAAACACAAAACTGATCCTCTTTATTTCTAGTCTTATACCTCCAGCTGTTGTGACTAGCAGACAGCAAGAAGGCTTTACTCACCGTAAAAGACTACAGTATAATGAGCTTCGATTTTTTTGCGTTATAGATCGCCTGTGGTATTTGACAAAATATTACAATAGAAAAGTAATGAGATAAAAGTATATCTTTATTGGAGGTAAAAATAGACTAAAAGAACTCTGCTGCTATGAAAATAATTGATCCTTTTTATATTGCACA